>PITA01027214.1:0-21321 GCA_004023965.1 Spilogale gracilis | reverse complement strand
GCAGACCCCCTGCAGGGCTGCTCCTCCCGTCCTGCTCCCGCATCAGGCTCGCCCTGGAGGCCTGGGAGACCCCTGCCCGGGGCTGGGGCCCGTCCTCCTCCACCCTGCCTCACTTCCCGCAGCCCCCGCTTTCCCCATGCGCCTGGATTTGCTCTTGTGCTGTGGTCCATCTCCCCTCCGGGCTGCGAGCTCCTGGAGGACAGGGACCCCGGGGACCTTCCCGCCCCGCCCCCGGGCCTAGCACAGCCCCTGCTCAGGGAGAGTGCGAGGGACACAGCAGCTGAGTGAGTCCACAGAGGGTCTCAGAGCTCCTCTTGCCTCTGAGCAGCTATCATGGCGGACTTGGAGGCTAATAGCCAGAGGTGCCCAGCAGGACCCCTGGGTGTCCCCTCCCTGCCCTGCTGGCTTCCCTGAGCACAGTGGGCACAGCCTGACCCCTGGTGGTCAGCACCAGCATGGCAGGCCCGGCAGAAAAACCAGAAAACAAAACATACACCTTTGTTTGGGTGTAGCCAAGGCAGCGGCTCTCTCTGGCTCTGGAGGGTAAAGGAGGAGGACCTGAGGACTCCGGGGGCGATGTGAGGAACTTCGGAAGCCTCCCTTGTCCCCCATTTCCCTCTGCAGTCCTCGTGCTCGGAGCATTCCTAAGGCCTCCTCACCCTGGAACTTCTTCCCAATGGGGAGCCTGAGGGGCAACAGGGAGGGTCCTGACCTTGGTCCTCAGACCAGTGCTCTGCCACGTTCTGCTAACCCAGGTCCTCAGGCCCCCAAAACCCCCAGGCTGTCCTCTGCTCAGATGGACTTTGAGGGAGTACAAAGCATTTTCTCAGGACTGGGAGCACAGTGTGTCCGGGATGGAGACCCAAAGCCAAAAGACTCTTCCACGAGCCTGTGGGACTCTAGAGACACCCTGTCTCTACAGCCCAACTGACAGAAGAATAAGCTGAGACCTTTTGTGCTGCAGCCCCTCCAACTAGGGGAGGTCTCTCTTTTTAGCCAAGGTGCCCAAAGTGGTGTACCCAGGACCCCAGAGCCTCTCCAGGTGGTCTAGAGAAGTGCCGGGCCCAGACAGCCCCCTGGGCACCTTGCAGACCGCCTGGCCACCAGTCTGACATGGCTCCCCTCCCCTACGTGTATGAGTCCTGGGCATGCTGCCAGGAGACTGGATGCCCCTGCCCCATGGCTGCCTCCAAGCCCTTTCTTCTTTCCCCCCTGTCACCTCTCCAGTGTCCACTCCTCCTCTGACCCCCTCCCATGGTCCCCATCAGTGAAGTCACTGTATGTACTGGCGGGGGGAGAGGTGGGGGTGGGGCATGGGAATATTCAGAGGAAACGGCCCCAGATGGGAGAGGGGTGAACGGAGTCCCCCAGGATCTTAGGGGCTCTCATTTCCATCGGAAACCCTAGGGGAGGGTTGAGCCCCGGCCTGGGAGGCCAGAACCTTCCTTTCGTCTCTGGACTCCCCTCACCTCACGCGGCCCGGGCCAGTCCCCGCCTCTCCTGGTCTCAGTTTCCCAGTTGTACCGGGAGGGGTTGGACGCGGAACTGCGTAAGCGCGCGCTCAGCGTGGACCGGGCGCCGTGCTCCCTCCTCGCCGGATGGGGTGTGGGCCGGGGACATGTGGTCCTCCCTCCACCCCCGCCGGCTGGGAGGGCGGCCAGGGCCGAGCAGGGGTACTCACCTGGCAATCTACCATCATCCTCAGCCCTGGCAGCGCATCGCCAGCCCCAGGGCGGGGCCCGGGGCTCGCAGAGGCCGCTCGCCTCGGCCCGCGCGCGGCGCAGGGGGGCGCCCGGCTGCGGGGCTCATGGCGCGGCCTCCCGTCCCCGCCGGGCCCCGAGCTCCGCAACCGCCGCCGCCCGCGCCGCCGCCGCCGCCGCCGCCGCCGCCCGCACGGCTCCCATTGTCTGCGCCGCGTTGCGCCGCCGGCCGCTCGGGTCCCGCCGCTCGGTTCCGCCCGGGCTCCCGGGCTCCGGCCGGGTGGGCGGGGAAAGCCGCGGCCCCGCCCCTCCCCGCCCCGCCCGCCGCAGGTGTGAGGGGCGGGCGCCGCCGCGCGAGCTCGGGGGCGCGCTCGGGGGCGCGCGTCGGCCTCTCTCCCTCGGGCGGCGGTGGCTGGGCGCTGCTGCCGGGGCCGCCGGGCCTCGTGTCCACGGATGCGTGCACGCGGGGCCGGTGGGAGAGCGTGCACGGGAGCGCGTGCACGGGAGCCTCGCCTCGCCGCAGCTCACCCAGGGCCCAGCGCGCGGCGGGTCCCACGCGTCTCCCGCCCCGCGGCCCGCTCTCTGCCCCGCGCGCCTGCCGGGACCTCGTGCCGCCCTGAACCCAAGCGGGCGAGGGCCGTCGCCGAAGAAGTCACCGAAGAACACGGGAGTCGCTGAAGAAACAGCGCTATCCTTCTGTCCTGCGCCCGATATGTGACCTGCCGGAGCCAGCGGCGTGCATGGCTGGGCCAGCGGACCTGGAGGCGGCGGTGGACCCCGAGCACAGGCAAGAAGGTCCGCCTGCCCCCTTACTCCTCCTCGTCTCCTAGTCCTCCTGGCAGGACCCTGGACACGACGTCCAGCCTGTTCCTGGCTTGCAGCCCTGGTTGGAGTCAGAGGGGTGGGAAGGAGCCCAGGGAGGAGGGAGCCCACCATGGGGTGCGAGAGCGTTCGGCGAACTTAGTGTTGCACAGGAACCCCCTGGGTGCTCCGTGATTTCACCCCTTTTTATCCATGAGCAGTGGTCCCAGCAAGCAGCGTCACCCAGCTCTGAGTTCCGGTCCAGCTGTGGATGTGGACAGGGGGTTCAAGGTCATTGCATCTCGCCCTCACTGAGCCCCCACACTGACCACCACAGGCCTTATCCTGGGCTGGGTACCCCCCAGCTCACCCTCCTCAGCTCAGAGTCACAGATCCCATTTTCAATGAGGCTTCCCTGGCACAGGGCTGGGACATGGCCCTGCTGTGGTTTTGAACCCAGCTCGATCTGACCCGAAGGCTGCGCCTGCACAGGGGTATGGGGAGGTGGCCTCTGATCCCAGGCTTGGAGGTGAGGCTGTCCTGGATGAGGGCCTCTTGAGGGGCAGTGGCTGCAAGGGGGCTCTGAAGGGCAAAGTCTTGGTGGGCTCCCTGGGGAGGAAAGCCCTACAGAGGCTGGGGTGGGGGAAGGGTGCACACTGGGGTGGGCATCTGGACCAGATCATGCAGGGCTCTGGATGTTGGGCAAGGAGTCTGGGGTCACTGCAGGTTGGGGTGAGCAGGGATTACAGTCTGGGCGGTCTTATCAGATCCCTTGAGTTCTAGATTTGGAAGGAGCTTGCTGGGCATGTTATTTTGGCCGTGCTCAAGCATGGAACCCCAAAAAACAACTAGGAATGAGCAAGCTGTTTACTCCTGTGTAATGCGGGCTATGGTAGCCATCTGCCTCCTTCCAGGGTGGGGCAGGCTGCTTGGAGGGCCCAGACCTAGCCACATCCCAGAGTAGCTGCCCAGGAGGAGGTCCAGCCATAATCTCATTTGATGCTCACCCTAGGCTCTCAGATGAACTGTCCAACAGGTGCGGGGATAGACTCCTAACTCTGTGTTCTCCCAGCTGTCACCTCTCATGTAGCCGTTCGGTATTTATAGATTGCCTCCCGGGTTTCAGGTACCGGGGGAAACCGGGCCAGCCCCGGTCTGTCCTGTCTTGGAGTTTGCCAGTGGACAACGGGTGGAGATGGGCAGACATTGTAAATGGCCCGGGAATGGGGAGGGTTTGTGGGAGCACTGAAGGGCACCCACTCTGGAGCGGGGCACAAATCAAGGCAGGCATCCTGGAGATGACGTCAGACGTGCATCCCCAGAAGTCGGTGGGGTGATAGGGCAAGCAGACCTGAGTGGTGGGCAGTGCGGCCAGAGGTGTATGGGCCGGGCGCTGTGGCCGAGCGATGATGATGTGGGGCTGTCACGGGTGGGGAGGCGGCAGTTGGCCATAAGGGACAGGGAGCTCAAGTGTCAGGGGCCCGCACTGCAGACGTTTTATATTTGTGATTTTGTGTCTTTCTTAAGGAAGTACTTTTGCAATTTAGAAAAATTCAGAGCCCCCCAAAACTGATGCACCCTATGCAACAGTGGTGCCTGGGATCCCATCACACAGGGCCGAGGGCTGCTGGGCCCGTCTCTGGGCCCTCCCCGCTCCGTCTGCTGGGTCAGGCCCTGTCCCCTTGCAGCCCTCCCAGCCTCCACCAGGCTCCTTACCTCTTCCCACCCATGCAGCAGCTCTGGCTCCAAGCCCTCCGCTCTGTTTTGGAAAGTAGCTTGGACCCTGGTTTGGTTCCAAGAATTGGGTCCTGTCGCTCCCTCAACTCAAGTGTCTGAGGGCTGTGCCCTGCGATGGGGACCAGGATCAACCGTATCCTTGGGGGTTTGGGCCCTCTGAGTTGGGTCCAGGAGAGACTGGGCTGGGAGCGAGGAAGGGGCTCCCTCCTCCCCTGCAAGCCACTGCTGCCGCCTGGGCCTCAGGGCCACCTCTCCTCCTGCTCTCCGCGCTCCCAAAGGCCTTCTGTAGTCTCCATGCCAAGGCGCCTCTCCCTGCTCCCAGATGGAAGTTCCTTGAAGGCAAGTCCTGCTTCTTGAGCAACAACCCGCATCACAGGGCAAGTCCTGATGCTCTGGGAAGGTGCTCCCCACCGGACACGCAGGCTGTGGGCCTGCCCTTGCCCCACTTCCCTGGGAAGCGCCCCCAGAGCCTCTCCATGCCTCACCCTCCCCAGCCCAAGCCCTCCCTTCTGCTCACGTGGTCTGCTGGCACTGTGGCAGTCTGTCCTTGCTCACTGGCTAGACCACAGGTTACAGGAGGAGGGGGCCTTGGGCTGACCCCCAGCTTTGCCAGGGGTGGCCAAGTGGGTGAGTTCCTCTTCTCCCTGATGTGGCCAACGCGTACCCCTCTGTGCCCTCCGTGGCAAAGGAGCAGCTCTCCCCAGAGGAGAGAACACGGGGCCGAACCCAGAACCCGCCCCCCACCCCATCTCTGTTCTGCGAGGCAGACACAACCATGGGGTGAGGGATGCTCTGAAGTCCCTCCAGGGCCCCCTTAAGGAAGTACTTTTGCAATTTAGAAAAATTCAGAGCCCCCCAAAACTGATGCACCCTATGCAACAGGCCCTCTAATCCTGGGCTTGGGCTACAGCCTCGGAGCCCCCCTCCTGCCAGTGGCCTCCCAGGGCTGAGGCTGCCCCTGGTTTCAGGGGTGCCCACAAACACCTGCGTTGTGGGCTCCGGGCCCGAGAGGCCACCCGGTGGCCAGCTGATGGGCTTTGCTCCCCTTGATTGCTGGGAGTGCGGCACGCCTGGCAGCTCGGGCTCCCTTCGCCCTTCTCCCAGGAGGACAGGAATAGAATCCTGTCTGTGGCACTGGTCAGCTTTAATTCAGATTTTCTGGACAGCTGGACCTTCCCTCCTCCACCCCCGCAAATGGACTGTATTTGAAACCCAGGCTGCCTGGGTCCGTGATGGCTGGCCACGCTGACCCTTGACCCTCGACCCTCGGATGAGCAGGTGAAAACACCCTGGGGAGGGCTTAGCACACACCGCTTTTTTTTTTTTTTAAGATTTATTTATTTTACAGAGGGAGTGTGCACGTGTGCGTGTGCACGTGACTGGGGGAGGGGCAGAGGGAGAGAGAGTCTCAAGCAGATTCCCTGCTGAACACAGAGCCCAAGGCGGTGAGGGGGCTCCATCCCGGGACCCTGAGATCATGACCTGAGCCAAAACCGAGACTCCACCGCTCAACCGACTGAGCCCCCCAAGCGCCCCCCGTGCCACCTTTGTTAAAAGTTGCTCAAGCCCTCTTACAAAGGACATGGTTGGTGCCAGGGTGTGGCCCACCATGAGGTATGGGCTAGGCTTGACACCAGAGAGCCAGTCCTGTCCCACTGCCAAGACTCGCCCCAGGGCTCAGCGGGGTGTTGCATCTGTGTGGCTGGGGGACAGCACAGTACCCAGGACCCTGGCAGCCAGAGAAGAGGGGTCTGGGCTGCCTTTCACACCAGGGACTTAGAAGTGCAACTTTTTTTTAAAGATTTTATTTATTTATTTGATGGAGAGATGATGTAGACAAAGCAGCAGGCAGAGGGAGAAGGAGAAGCAGGCTTCCCGCTGAGCAGGGAGCCTGATATGGGACTCGATCGCAGGACCCTGGGATCATGACCTGAGCCAAAGGTAGCCGCTTAACTAACTGAGCTACCCAGGTGCCCCTAAAAGTGCAACCTTAAGGCCAGTAGGCAACAGAAGGGGGCAGACATGGGGTCTCAGGCATGGAGGAGGGCTGAGCCAGAGCCTGCCCCAAAGGCACGTCTGCTAGGTAGGGCCCACAGGGCCATGTGCTTCACCTCTTCCTCCCCTCTTCAAGGCTGTGTGATCTTTGTGTTCTCATGTGGGCACAGTCCTTTACAGTTTACAAAGGCCTTTCTGCCTCCATTTTCCAGTGGAACTCTGCTAAGAGATGGAGGTAGGCCAGGCTGGACTGGTCTCACCTGAGGCCTGGGAAGGGAGCCACAGGGGTGAGCTGGCTGCAGGGCATGGGGACCCCATCCGGGGCAGCTGTGGCTCTGCCGTCAGCTCCTCAGCCAGCTGCTGGCCTTGTCCAGTGTGGAAAAGCGGATCCGCTTCAGGCTGGGCGGTTGGGGCTTCCTGTCATCCCAGAGGTACTCAGGGGACAGCACTTTGGACGGCTTGTGCGAGAGGAAGCGGCGGTTCAGATGGCTCTCCTCCTGCCAGGCGGCCATGATGCCATTGGCTTTGTCCGCCAGGATGGCCATGTGGCAGCCCCTGGTAAACTCGTACACGCTGGCCACCCGACCCCCAAAGACCGCCCCACCGTAATAGAAGTCCCCCTCGCCATCTGCCACGAAGGCGGTGGAAATACGCCTGCGCTCGTAGGGGAACTGCTGGCGGGGCACAGCATAGTAGCCTGGGTGGATGGCGGCCACCAGGTCCCCCAGGGTCTCGGGGCCCCAGGGGTTCCGGAACACCATGTCCACATCCAGGCAGAAGAGGTAATCCACCTCCCCGTGGGCCGTCTCTGCGATGTGCCGGCTGATCCTCTCCATCCGGCGCGTGGAGATCTCCTCCCAGCGGCTGTGCTTCCGGATGGGGATGGTGCTGAGCAGGCGGCCGGGGCCCAGCGGGACCCAAGGGATGGCTGCAGGGTCATCAGTGAAGATATAGTACCGCACCCGATAGCCCTGCATGAAGAACCGCTCCGCGGACTCCAGGAAGTGCTGGACGAAGCGTGTGTACCTGGCGGAAATGACGCCATCGGCCCGCTGGCCCCGCCCCTCTCGGCCCCACCCCATCCACCCGAGCCCCAGACAGGGTGGGGGTTTGGGTTCAGCCAGGCTGGGTCCTCCCCTGGAGATGCCATTCAGGTCTGAAACCTCTGGGTCCTTTGCCCACACCCACAAGCACAGTACCGAGCTGTTCCTTCGCAGGAAGGGTGCTTAACAGGGGCTCTTCGATTCGCAAATAGAGCCGACTTTCAGTGAGCACTAAACTGGGTGCTAGGCAGTGTTTTCAGGGATTCTCAGCTCCTTCGAGCCTCATTAACTCCCTTAAGGCAGGCTCCACAGTCCCCATTTCAAAGTTTACAGATTTTTTTTTTTTTTTAGTAATCTCTACACCCAATTGGAGCTGGAAATCACCACCCCAAGACCAAGAGTCATGCGTTCCACTGACAGAGCCAGCCCGGCACCCCCATAGTCTGCATTTTAGAGGCAGAGACACCGAGGCTCAGAGAGAGGAAAGTGACCATTTGGCAGCGTAAGTGGCTGCATGAAGGCAAGGGGGTGGTGCTGGGGACCTTGGGGCTGCAGGGCCCAGCTCCGGGAGACTACAGGCCACGCCCCTCCCAGGTCAAAGCGGATGGAACCTGACCCCAGGCCAGCCACCCATCATCTGGCCAGCACTTGAGGTATTGGGACCCCGTCGTGGTTTCTTCCTCACGAGTCCCAGAAGGAGATGCACGGAGGGCTGCCAGATGGTGGCTAAAGGCAAAGCCAGGTGGTTGAGGGAGAGGAGAGGAAACCAGAGAGAGAGAGTAGGTGGGCCCAGGGTGGGGATGGGGAGAGGGTCCTGAGGGTGGGGCTTGACCTGCCTGTGGCCTGACCATAGATCCCCTGTTATGTGAGGTGGTCTTGAGTGTTTCCAGTCCTCTGTGCCTGCCAGGACTGTTCCAGGGAAGCAGAAAGGGCTGAAGAGGCCAACTGGCCGTCCTCACAAAGGCTCCTGCTGCTCCTTCACCTGGGCCACCTCCCTGCTTGCATGCCAGGGCCAGATCCCCTCCTCCAGGAAGCCCTCCCATCATCACTCTCTACTCCCTACCTTCCCACATGCACCATGCCTGGTTCACGGTTTCCCTGGTGTCTAGGCAGCGTCCCATGTCCCGGTCTTGTCCCTTCCCAGACTGTAAGCTCCTATGGCTCAGCAACAAGCCCCCACCCAGCCCACTACTCACTTCCCCACGGCAAACACCGTGACCCCGATGGTCAGGTTCAGAGGCTGGTAGATGTGTTGCAGAAGCTCAGGGTTGAAGGTTCCCTCGGAGACGATGGGCGCCAACCAGGGTGTAAGTGTCAGCAGCTCAGTAGGCCTGGCAGCAGAGAGGGCCGTGGGGGCTGAGCAGCCTCATCCTAGCCCTGCCTCCCATGCCATGGGACCCGAGGCAGCTTTGTCCCTGTCTCTGGGCCCCAGTATCCTCCTATGGGAAGCGGGGATGGTAATAGCTCCTCCCTGGCATGGTCAAGAGGACCAGGAGTGAATGCACATACAGTGTGTAAGGGAGCCTAGTACTTCAGGTGCCTGCTAAGTGCCTGATCCATGCAGGGTAGGAACCACGGATTGAGCACCTCCTGTGCAATGCTGCTTTTTTTTTTTTTTTTTAATTTTTTTAATTTTTTTTTTTTATTTTTAAGTAGGCTCCATGTCCAGCATGGAGCCCAACGTGGGGCTTGAACTCATGACCCTGAGATCAAGAGTTGGACGCTCAGCTGGGCCCCCGGAGTTGTGCCTTTGCAAACACCATCTCATCTAGTCCTCCATCCGATTGGCTATGAGGTGAGTATTCTTACCCACTTGTACAGAAAAAGCTCAGAGAAATTGGGTAACCTGCCCAAGGTCACACAGCTAGTGACTGAATGGGACCGGAGCACTCGTCCCAGACTACCTGGGTCCCAAGGCCACCTGACGCCCCCACCACCCCGCTTATAAATTAGAGTTCTATAGCTGCGGCCCCCCACCCCCACCATTTCCCCTCTTCCTCCCTCCAATCTGTCCATTCTGCACCCAGGTCCTACCCAACACCTACCTCTGCTCTAGCAGCTTGGGCTGAGGGTACAGTGACCTGTAACCGGGAAGGGCCAGTGGTGAGGGGAGGCAATCCCCAGCCCCCGGGGCCACAAAGGGAGAAATGGGGGCTTGCTTACCGTGTCACGGGCTGGAATGGCTTCTCCCCCTTATACTGCAGTTTCATGTTGCTGGGGACAGAGGTGAGAGAGGGCTTAGTGCCAGGGCCGGGGACGAGCTACTCAGAGCGGGAAGGACAGAGTGGAGAAGAAGCAACCCCCTCCCCCCACCTCCATGGGGCAGGCGCCGCTGTTCCAGCCTCCAGGCAGAATTCCTGGAAGCTTCCCCACTTCTCTGCCCACCCTGCAGGCACTGGGCTCCTACAGAAGGAGTCCATCCAGGGCACTGAGTGGCAGGGCGGTGATCGGTTCCCAGTGTCACCTGTCTCCAAAGCCAAGGCTCTTTCAAACATGCCACTCTGTAGGGGTCTGGCAGCGGGTAGAGGTTTTGAGAAGCTGCAAAGATTCCAGGCTGGCTCAGCTCCATCAGGCAATCTGCCTTTCCCCCTCCCTCCTCTGTTCTGTGTCTGTCGTGGAAACTTGGCTCAGGCCCCCACTCTTCCTCATCTGTAAAATGGGTCACCATCCTTCCCTCTCTGAGCTGCCCTGAGAATCAAGGGATGCGCCCAGGCCCAGCACACAGCAAATGCTTGTTGAGGCCAGGAATCTTGTCCCCCCCTTGGCAGGCAGCCTGTGTGGCCGGTCTCCACTAGCTTCAGTGAGGGCAGCCTGCGGGGAGAAGTAAGAAGGAGGGCCCTGCCACCAGCCGGCTGGAAGGATCTGGGGCCAGACGTTTGACTCCTTGGGCTTGAAAGACCTCCCAATAACGTCCTTCCCTGGAGGGGGGAAGTGAGGCCTGGAGAAGGCAGAGGCCAGCCCGAGGCCACCCGGGGAGTACAGCAAGAAGAGGCCTGAGGTCGGCTGTCAGGCCAGACCATCCGAGCACACAGTGCCTACCATTCCGTGAGGAATTTTCAATATAACATCTTTGATGGGATAGCTTAAGCTTCCTTAAGTTTTCCTACCAATTTTTAGTCCCTGCTTCTCTCTCTTTTTTGGTGATAAAATGTACAAAACAAATATTTACTATTTTAACATTTTTTAAAAAGATTCCTTTATTTATTTTAGAGGGAGAGAAAAAGAGGGTGGGGTAGAGGGAGAGAGAATCTCAAGCAGATTCCCTGCTGAACTCGGGGCCCGACGTGGGGATCGATCTCATGACCCTGAGATCGCGACCTGAGCTGAAACCAGGAGTCAGGCGATCCGACCCACTGAGCCACCCAGGCGCCCCTATTTTAACCAGTTTGAAGAACGCAGATCAGGGGCCTGACGCACACTGACAGTGTCTTGGAGCTGTCCCCACCATCCCTCTCCAGAACGCTCTCATTTTCCCAAACTGAAACTCTGTCCCCATGAAACACGGACTCCCTTTGGCCTCCCCTGGTAACCATTATTCTACTTCAGTTTCAATGAATGTGGTTATTCTAGAGATCTCATGGAAAAGGAATCCTGTAACCTGTGTGTGTCCTCCTGTGATTAAACTCTTCAATCAACAGTTTTTAAGAGTTAGCCTTGGCTGTCTGCCCTAGTTTCCATCCAAACAAGCACTCGGGTCCCCACCCCCAAAGTGAGGGCACACTGCGAAGGCAGGAAGTGAGGAGGAAGAAGGCCCACAGCTCCCCCACGGCTCTGGCAGTGGGTTCCCGCCTCCCCCACAAGCCCCACTCCCCTAAAGAGCTCATCAGTCCTAAGCGACCAAAGCCACAGATAAGCTGGAGCCAAAGAAAACATAACAAACAAACAAAAACCCCAAAGTAAAACAGAACAAAAGCCAACTTGACATTTTCACACCCGTAGGTAGGAAAACTAAAGTGAAGAAATCCAGATGGAAAGAGAGGAAGAGGTGACCATGTAACACATGCAAAAATTCTCCAACTTCAACCTATTAAAAGAGCTGAGTAGACCCAAATGACAGACAAACTGGAAGGAAAAAAGATGTAGTGAAAAGTTTAGGCCCAAAGTGGTGCTAGAGCCCCCACGAACAGGCCAGGGAGAGAAAGCATAGGGCAGGTGCATCAGGGAAGGGGAAATTCAGTTCGTGGGAAAGGTGTGGGAGAAATGAAAGGTTTGGTAGAAATCAAGGAAGTGAAATCGAAACTAAGGAGAGAGCATCCCCGCTTCCTGTGTCTTGAATCAGAAAGGTTTTTGCTTTTAGAAACACCCACTGCTTCCTCCAGTCCTAACCAGGGAGAGGCGTCCGTGTGAACGTGAGAAGGGGATGTTTGGAGAGCAACCTGACGGGATGCATCAAGGATGTCTCCATATCCTCTGACAGGGAGGGAACTATCAAATGAAAGTATTTTTAATATGGAAAAAGCTTTACAGCTAGAGCCGCTAGGCACAAAACTCATTTAGAATCCTGGGGAATTGGAGGGGGTGCCTGGGTGGCTTAGTCGGTTAAATCATCTGCCTTGGGCCCAGGTCGTGATCTCAGGGTCCTGGGAGGGAGCCTGGTGGCAGGTTCTGCTCAGTAGGGAGCCTGCTTCTCCCTCTGCTCTTTCCCCTGCTTATGCGCTCTCTCTCTCACATAAAGAAATAAAATCTGAAAAAAAAAAACAAAAAACAAAAAACAAAAAACAAAAAAAAAAAAGAAATAAAATCTGGAAAAAAAAAAAAAAAGAGTCCTGGGGAATTGGAAACAACTGAAATCCAACCCCCTCACCCCGGTCCTTGGTAGGAAAGGGGGAGGAATTCAAGAATCAGGACCCAGCTCCCAGGGGCGTTAAGAGGATGGTGGCCAGGAAGAGCATAAACACACGCAGAAGAACCTAGCCAGTTCTGGGAACGCAGGATAAAAATTGCAAAAACATTATGATCACAATCATTTTCGATAGCAAGCAGCCTTTCTGCTTTTAGAACCAAGTAAGATGTAGTCTGTTCAGCTAGAGAGGGCCGTGACCGACAAGCTGACCATGAACTTTGGAAGCAAAAAGTGTAACTCAGATCCGCAGGACACAAGAGGCTATTTTTTCTTTTTCTTTTCTTTCTTTTTTTTTTTTTTTCCTGCTTTCCAGCTTCCTAACCAACTCCATATAAACTGTGTTTATAAGAGTGAAAAGTGTCTTGTGGTTAATTAGCAGTCTGTGATCCAGATTTTAAACTTGCTTTAGCCATCATGGAGATACCCCCTTGAGACAGCCAGTCCCAGCCCATTTTTTCACTCTTAACTGTCAAAAAGTCAGGTTCATTTGGTGGGGGAAGTCTGGTCCCATGTTAATTTGTTCCTTGAGTCCATACTGAACATTTAGCAGAAAGGTCAAGCCCTAAGAGCACTGTTTCCTGAGCACTGGCTGTATGGCACGTGCTACAGCCTATGGCTTACAGGTGTCACCACACTCCATGCTCCAGGTGGCCTGAGGGGGGACCGCCATCATCCCATCTTACAGATGAAGCAAGTGAGGCTCGGAGCCCTGAGGCACACTCAAGGTCAAAGCATGAGGGGGCGCTGCATGGATGCTGGAGGACTGACATGGGACCTCTACTCCACAGCCCATAAATTATCCAACACTATCAAACTGATCAGAATCATGAGCTTAGGTTCTCATAACCCGCAAAGTGACCCTAAAACTCTCCCAGTGGCCCCACTCTCCCCACCCCATACTTACAAGATCTCCGGGCAGGGGAGGTAATAGGGGACATAGGAAAAGGGCAGCCAGTTCTCCACATATATCCTGGGAAGGAAAAACACCTGTTGACTGCCATGAGGCTGAAAACCCACTTGGTGCACATCGATGGGAGTGAAGGCACCCAGCGGAGTGCACCTGGGGCTGCCCCCCCACTCCCTGGGTCTGGCTGACCTCAGAGGTCAAAGCCCCTTGGTCTCCTGCTATGTGGCCATTATTCGCCCATGTAGTCATTCGTTTCAGGGGCAGGAATGTTCTTGGTGCCAGGCCCTATGCCCAAGGGAGTGGTGGTGGCGGTGGTGGGAGGGCTTCACAGAAGAAACACATGGGGCGAATTGTGTGTGACCAAGAGTTCTTCATTACCATGGCTAGAAGAATGGTCCAGGCAGAGGAAAGAGCAAGTGCAAAGGTCCTGAGGCCATTACTAATCAAAATCCAGAAACCAAAACTAGTTTGGTCTCACTGGGATTGCAGTTGGGGGGCTATTGTTCCAAGAGAGGTGGGTGGGACCTAGGAATCCATGAAGGGGTCGGAGTTTGGGGGTTCAGATGCCAAAATGGAGGGGCCTGGGGTGAAGGGAGGGCTCTATGGGTTGGTGCTCACCACACAAAGCAGATGGCAATGCCCAGTAGCAGGCAGAATCCTAGGCCCAGGGCCAGCCGGCGGCAGCGCATTGCTGAGTGAAGCCTTTGAACCTAGGCGCGTGGAGACACAGAGCTGTTTTGGTGAGTCATTCTCCCCAGGGCAGTCAGGCTCTGAGACTGTACCTCCGAAATCCTGCAAAGGAACGCTCCCAATATCCGGGGGATAGTGGCTCCCTCTCCGCGGGGAGCAGAGGGCGGCCTGCCCAGGGACTCGGACAGCAGCGCAGGGCGGGGCTCGGGCGGGCCTTGGAGGACTCCCGGGGGGTAACAGCGGGGACACCGGAAATCGAGTCCCGAACCGGCTCAGGGGGACACACCCGGCCTGGGCGGGGGCTGCGCCTAGAGGGGCGGCCGTGATGCCCTTGCGGTGGGGTACGGAAGGGGCGCAGTGGGGGCAGCCGCGTCTTCCTCGGGAAGGCGGTGCCTGGGCTCTCCAGGGGACGGCGGGAGCGCGCTTCAACTCTCCCTGGCTCGGTAACCTTGGGGAAGTCACTCTCCTCTCCCTCCACCCCAGCCTCGGTGTCCTTCTCGGCCAAAGGGGTCCGCACCCGGTGGCCTCGGGCCCCGACGAGCGGCGGACTTCGCCACTGCCCAGCGACGCGGGCCGGGGGGAGCGCGACTGTCCCCGCCGGCTGTAGACTCACCCCTTGCGACCGGACGGGGTTTAGGACGGACGGAGGGCGCTCCCTGGCCCGGAAACCAGGGACTCAGCTCGCCAAGGCCCCGGCGACATCCAGGGCTGACCCTGGGGCAGGGCTAGCGGCTGGGCGCGAGGTCTCCCGCGGGGGAAGGGGCGGGGCGGGGCGGAGCCCGCAGAGGAAAGGTTCCGCAAGCCCCGCCCACCGACCCGCACGGCCCGCCCCCTGCCCACCTGCCGCTCCCGCCCAGCCCACCAGCTAAGGTGCCCGCCCCCGGGGTCCTAGCGCGCAGGGCTCCGCTGGGCGCTGCTCTTTCCTGGCCATCTGGGCGGCAGCCTCTCACGCAGGGGGCCCAGCCCCGCAACGAGAAGAGCGGGTCCGGGAACCCATGAGGGTGAGGACCTGAGAAATCAGAAAAACTTCCATGTTTTTGGAAGAATTTTCTAAACAAACACAGGAAGGAAAAAACAGCAGAACGCTGCACTTTCGGTTTAGCTCCTGGCCCCCGAACCCTGAGCTTCCACCCCTCCCCCAAGAGGAGTTGCCATACTTTCCTCCTAAGGCTTATTGGGGTGGCATTGACCCTAGTTCACCCCAGCGATTCCCGATTCCTGGGATCTAGAGGGGACCCTCTTACATCTCACCAGGAGCCAGAGGGCCTGGGAGACAGAAGCCTTTGCTTCGGTGCGGTTGAGGGAGAGGGCATACAGAGGGACAAAAGGGGAGGCACCCTAACGGTACATGAGGGAGCAGGAAGGAGGAGGGGGAGCGGCTACAGAGAAATAGCATGGGAAAGAAATAAGGACCATCCAGGCTCCGAGAGGTTACAGGTTTGCTCAGGGTCCCAATCATGCAGATTAAAGTTGTAGACCCAGATCTTCCTGGATCCTGGGCACAGCCTCCCACATCTTTCAGGCTTGTCACTGTGTTCTTGGGGTTTCCCTTGCGGACCACAAGATGCCCTAAGGCAGGGCTTGTGTCCCCAGAGGATGCAAGGGCCTGGCACACGCCTGGGGGAGCTGGTGAGTGCTGGCTGAAAGGTCCTGCCTCCATTTTTAGCTGCAAACCCTGACTCCCTCCACCGGGTCTGGGACTGACTCTATTTTTTTCTTAAGCGAGCTCTGAGCTGAATGTGGGGCTTGAACTCAAGACCCTGAGATCAAGAATCACAGGCTTTACAGATCCCCGACTGTTTATTGCTGACTCTGGTTAGACCTGTATCACCAAGACCCGCAGCCCGAGATAAGTGGAAAGGCCTCCAGGCTGAGGCTCAGGAATCACCCTGAGCTCCAGCAGAGGGACGTGTCGGGACTGGAAAAGTCTACGCCTCTGGCTTCCAAAGCTGAGTGGTTTTCTTCACTCAGTTTGTGTTTGCCTGGTTCCCTGCTGTGCCTTCTGGACAATGATTCCTCCCTGGAAACAAAGACATGACCCAGACAGGGCTCACCCAGCCTTGTGGCCCTGACAGAGGGGCCAGCCCTCTCCAGACCCAACCAACCAGGGCGATCCAATGGCCCTACTCCCCCAGCTCCCGGGAGGAGACAAATCTAACCCAGGACAGCCTCAGGCCTGGCCTGGGGGGAGCTGGGTGGAAGGAAAGGTGAAGAAAGACCAAAGGGATGTTCTTAAAGGGACTTAAGAACTAGGAGAGGAAAGGAAGATGGGCCCAGTGCAGGGTGCACACTCGGACGTCCTCCTAACTGGAGAGTATCTGTGCTAAGCTAGGGACCCAGGCAGAGCAAGGGAGCCAGGAAGAGAATCTAAAAGAACAAGAACCAAATCCAGGAAAACGTCGGGGCAGAGGGAGCGGTGGGAGGAATCTGTCCCCTGCGTTGGCTGTCACCTGCTGCCTCCCAACTGCTCCCTCTGTCCCTACATACGTGACTAGAAAAAGCTTTTATTAAATATTACTTAAATTTCTTTTTAGGGTGAGGAGGGCTCTGGGGGCTGCGATCGCCCTTCCTGACGGTGGGTGCGACGCCAGGTCATGTCTGGGCTTCACATTATGCGCCAGGTGTCTGCATACAGCGGGGAGCGGCAGGGCCCGAGTCCACTGGTGAATGCATCCACAAATGGACAGAGACACAAGTGGTTTCTCGTCTGTAACATAACAGCCCCTTATGTAGATTCCTTTGTCTATTTCTTCAAGAAAACTGTGTCTGCTAGAGGTCAGGCACTGTTCTGGGGCCTCGGGCTGACAGCAATGAAGCGACATCACTCCCACTTGCACGGAGCTGAACGGAGTAGGGGTTAAATGAGGACTTCCGGTCCCAGGTGTGCGGTCTCACTGCTGGGATTAGCCTCCTTGTCCAGCAGCTTAGGACCAATCCAAGTGAGGCCTAGGGCATAGCCTGTGCTGCCCTCCATAACCAAGGGTCCCCTCCCCCTTCACCTGTCCTAGATTTCTCATCTGTAAAATGTAAGGAAAACCATCCCTAGCTTTTCCATGAAGTTGACCTTGACCCTCCCAGACAGCTAAGGCAGAACTGCCGCATGTCTGTCTTTCCACTGGTGATTCCAGGGGAGGGGGCCGATGGGTTTGAGCTCACCAAGGGGATTGGGTAACATCCGGGGGGAATGGTTAGGGTTCCACTTCTGCTAAGTGGCCAAGCTGGGCTGGGAGCTCTGGCCTCCAGAGCTTGTCCTCAGACCCCCCTCACCCCACACAGACCCTCACAATTGATCCCCTGCTGTGACCTACTTCTGGGTTCCTTGAAGGGGCTTCAGAGTGTCTCCCAGGAAGAAGGGGCGTGTCTTAGAACCCTGGAATGATCAAGAATAGCAGGACTCCCTAGACCTTAATCTCCGAGGGTAGATGGGAAGGGTCTGCAGAGCCGGCTGGAGGCAGGACTTCTAGCCCAGGGCCTGGACCTCCCTTTTCTTACCTTGAGGAAGAAACTTCTGTCTGGAGCAAGGGCCAGCGTTTTCCTGGGAGCCCAGAAGTCTGCAGAAAGTCCGGCTTAGACCCAGACATCCATCTTAGCCCCTGGGCTGGGTCCTGGTATCTGGGGGGGGGGGGCAGCAAGAGGAGACATGTCCCTGAGGACAGACCTCAGGCCTCACAAAACTTCAGTTTTTCCTGTTACAAAAAGAGGCAATGGGGGGCGCCTGGGTGGCTCAGTTGGTTAAGCGACTGCCTTCGGCTCAGGTCATGATCCCGGAGACCCGGGATCGAGCCCCACATCCGGCTCCCTGCTCGGCGGGAAGCCTGCTTCTCCCGCTCTCACTCCCCCTGCTTGTGTTCCCTCTCTGGCTGTGTTTCTCTCTGTCAAATAAATAAAAAAATCTTAAAAAAAAAAAAAAAAAGAGGCAATGGGTTCCTTTCATGCCTGTCGAGCTGTGCCTCTCAGAGCCCCAGGGTGGGGCGGGGGGCCGCAGGGGCTGGGTCTCTGGGGTGTGTATGGTGGTTGGAGGAGTCCAGGCCTCATCCCATCTTCACCCCGAGCAGCGCTGTCCTGAACTTGCGACACTGGGCTTCTGCATTTGGCATCACCAGAACACCATACACCAGGCCCCCAAAAATGTGCGGCTTAAAAAATGTCAGGGCTGGTGAGCACCGGGCCAGCCCTGGCCCCCAGAGACCCTGCTCCTCTGTTCCTTGTTGTCCTATGTGTTCAGGAGAACAAGTGGGGGCGCAGTCTGTTTCCTCCATCTGCCTGGGAGTCCGCGGAGTCTGAGGGTCATTCTTTAATCGGAGTCCCATCACCCTCTAAGGCCTGGGCTGGGGGGGATGGAACCTGGGGCACAGCTGTTTCTGGCACCAGTCTGGCCATGGGGAGCATATCTGCCAAGCTCTTCTGAGGTCAGCATGCCTGGACCCCTGGAGCAGCCCCAGGGAGAGGAGAGCACCCCGCAGGCATGGACCTGAGCACTGCGCCCCCCCATCCGGGAGAGGAGCTGCCTCGCTGGGCAGGGAACCCACACCCATAGTTTTCTCCCCAAACCCTGACAGTTGAAGCCCTTGAGGTGGCTGAGGGGGTCGACACCCCCTCCCCAGGGCAGGGGGGGGGTCTGCTTTCCTCCTGGCATGTGACTCCTGGCATGAAATCACCCTCCCCTTTGACTCAGTTTGTCTCCTTCAAGGAAGCGAGCAAAGACCTAAAGACATGTACCAGTGGGTCCGGGGCACACGTGGTCTTGTCCGCCTGCGTCTGGGAGCCCCGCAGAGAGGCTACCAGGGTGCAGCAGTGGGGGGCAGGTGCTGGGGTCCCTGAGGACCCCACCACTTAGTGGTCCATGAGCGCACTTAGAGAAAGAGGATGGGGTTTTTAATTATAATAGAGAATAGAGAGCAGTCTTCCCAGGAAGAGTCAAGGGTCTCTGGAGTGTGTCTGTGTGTGGGTGTGCGGGAGTGTGCACGGTGTCAGGTGTGAGTGAGCCGGGTTCCAGGGTATGTCTGGTGTGCGGGGGGAGGGGGCTGAGATACGCCAGGGCCGCGTGTCCCTGCTCAGGAGGTGAATCAGCACAAAGGGAGGGCATGCGGGGAAGGAGGAGCCTTGTGCCCACCGGGCTGCTACTTCCATCCCAGGATAGATCTTGGCACCTCAGTTTCCTGCTCAGGGTCTGGGGGAACATAGCCCTCCACCTCCCCGCCCCGAGAGGTTCCCGCAGAGGAATCTAGTTCTGCCCTCAGGCTCCTGTGCTCCTAGGAGCGGAGCTGGGATGACCACATCCTCATAGCCCCATCCACTGTGGGCGTTAGGGGTCCTACCTCGCTGTCCTCTGCATATGAGATGTGGGGTGGGCAGGAGAGGGGGTCATGTGGGGAGACCCCCGCATGGCAAGGGGGCACATGCTCATGATGTTGGGGGCTCCTACTTATGAAGCACCTGGGGTGTGACTCCAGGCTGCCCCACAGGGGGAGCTGGGGCTAGCTGGACACCGGCCGGGTCACTCACCGGCTGGGCGACTTTGTGGATGCACCCAGCCCTCTCTGTTCCTTGTTTATGATCTTAGGACACACAGGGTAACCCCTCGGCTAAGGCAGGATAGGAGATTAAGTACAAAGACAGCAAGCACCATGACACAGGCAAGGGGGTGGTCACTTTGAGACAAGAGGGTGGGGCGGCAAATGGTGAGGAGGGTCTTGGCCTCGGGTTTGGGGACCCTGGGCTGGTGCTGCACTGTTGTTCCACCGATGCCCCCCCAGCCCCCCCGATTGCTTCTGCTGGGGGGGCACCTGTCTCCTCCTCTCTGCGGGGGGCTCTTTCCTGCACCAGCTGTCCCTCCTCTCCTGCAGCCCCTGTCAGCCTGCAGCCTGGGAGGGGTGACAACCTCCAGCCCTGGGGACAGAGCCAGCATGGGTGAGACGCGGTCTCCCGGCGGGCTTGAGCGCCAGGCCCCCAAGGTGCTCCCTCTCCTCCCGCGGGCTCACTGTGCCACGTCCTCCCTCGGTACCCCTGGGCACAAGTCCTGCTCAGGGACCACTCTCGTTCCAGGCTCCACACTCTGAGACTGGCAGCAGGTCGTCTGGACCTTCTAGACTCATGCTTCTGTGCCTGCGACACGGGGCCAGGCTGGCCTCCCACACTGGTCAGAGGAGACCCAGGGCAGGAAGATGTAGGATGCGACACGGGAGATGCCACGTGACCCCAGAGGGAGCGCACAGGCCTTGCACAAAGCACCAGGCTTGCGGGGGCCTCAGTACCCGATGCAGGTGTCCAGCCACGGGCCCCAGGGAGTCCTGGCAAGGGTGGCCTTGGCGGGGGAGGCCCCTGAAGGCTCCCAGAAGAGGCAGGAGATAAGGAAGATGACAGGACGGAGCTTCCTCAGGAGGACGACAGAAGGCTCAGAGGATCTCCGAGGCCCTTACAAAAACCCAGAGCCCCTGGAGATGTTGGCTGAGACGCTGCCGCGGGGTCAGACCCCACTCAACACTGGCTGATTGCTCTTTGCTGCTGCTAGGAATCAGTGCCTGTGGGCCGTTGGAACACACACTGCATCAAGCCGAGGACATACTGACTTTCTTTTTAAGATTTTATTCATTTATTTGACAGAGAGAGAGAGATCACAAGTAGGCAGAGAGGCAGGCAGAGAGAGAGGAGGAAGCAGGCTCCCTGCTGAACAGAGAGCCCCATGCGGGCCTCGATCCCAGGACCTTGAGATCATGACCTGAGCTGAAGGCAGAGCCTTAACCCACTGAGCCACCCAGGTGCCCTATACTGACTTTTCATCACTTTTCAGAGATAGATTTTTCTAGAAGTTCTAAGCCAATCTTTGTGCAACAGGCCCCTGTTTTCAGGAGGAGATCCCTGGTGCTCATCACCGCTGCTAGCCCTGAGGACCGCCCCCGGTCACCTCCCGCAGTGGACACGAGTGCCATGTGGGCAGGGAGCGCGTGGGTTGGGGGGTGCTCACTGATGAAGCCCCAGTGCCCAGGTCACAGCAGGACCCAGAGCCTCTCCTGAATGAGGGAGGAAGGGAGGGAGTCATGTTGGGAGAGAGGAAGGGAGGGAACGAGGAAAGGCGGTGAGAGAGGGAGTGAATGATTGAGGGACAGAATGAATGAGGGAGGGAGGGAGTAAAAGAGCAGCAGTCCGGTCCATTCATCAGGAGTCATTATTTGGAGTGAGGTCTCAGGGCATCACAGCCCAGGCCCTGGATGGTGGCTCAAGGCACGTCCATCCGTCCTCCCGGTGCTGACCTTCCTTCTCCTTGGCCCTGCTATGCTCCTGGATCCCCTCCACCTCTTCCTAAAAGAATTCTGAATGTTTCCAGGAGCAAGGTGGCAGGAGTGGATCTCGGGCGGGGCTTCCCGCATCCTGTGCCCGGGAGGACACTGGGACAGTAGCTGTAGGACATTCTATCATGAGGACTGGGACCATGGATCCCATCCATCGCCTTGGGCGTTAGCTTTGTTCCATTCCCTGCTCTCTCTACCGCCTTGGTGCTGAGTGCTCCTGACAAGACATCTGTGAGAAATTGTGCCAGAGTTTCTGGGGATGAGTCTGAGGCCAAGCCCTGCTAGAGGATGGGTGCCCCTGGGGCCTGGGATGGGC
>PITA01027213.1:0-21431 GCA_004023965.1 Spilogale gracilis | reverse complement strand
AACAGGCTATCTTGTCAAACCTTGAAAATCCCTTTCAAATTTTTCCAATTCCAAAAGAGAGAGCCTTTACATATGTCTATATAACACATTGGGTGAGGAGACTAGGGTTTTTGATCAGTAACAGCAGAATACAACTTGATTTCAAAAAAGAAAATACATCTCCAGCAAAATTACTCTTATTTAGTGAGCATATGTGACCCATATCAAATTTTTCAAAAACCTGTTTGAAAATGCAAATATCTTTGATGTATATTATCAAATTGGTTAAGTCAGATTATATTTTTGATGCCTGGCTATTTCATTGGGTGAAAGGAAGACCATTATAGAATACAAGTTTTTTTTTTGGAAAATGGCTTTTATTGAATATTTGGTAAAGCAAAGTATGAAGATATCACATATAGCCAAAATGTCATGTGATTAGGCTGTATTTTAAGTATCTTCAGGCTTTACATTATTGATGCTCAGATCAGCTCTATGAGGCAGCTACAATTATTGTCATCTTGTCACAGGAGATGGCACAGAAGCTTCAAGTTCTTAAGTCAGAATGACTGAGATCTAGTGACTATACAAGATAGCCTGCTCTTCTAAGAATAAAATCTGGAAAAAAGATCTGAGCTGACTCTGTAGGCTGGAGCCAAATCCATACATGCCCAGCCCTGATCAACGAAATATAACTAAATCACAAACAGGTGAATGAGAAATAAATGCTTATTTTTAAATGCCAGTGAAATTTTGGGTTGTTTGTAATACAACTTCAGCAATTAGTTATGGCTGCTACTTACATAGTATATGAAATTGATTTAGAATATTCACATAATTTCTCTATATATTCATGAGGAATAAATATAAAGAATAAAAAGGATACATATTCAGTGAGATAATGTATATAAAATATGAATTTATTTTGCAAATAATTCTCAAGTTTAGTATCTCTCCTTGTTATAATTGAATTAGGGTAGAAATATCTTTGCATCATTATCAAATTAGTAGTGTTTGTCTTGAATTCTGACAATAACTAGCTAGCTCTTTGCTCCACACAAATATCCTTATACTTTTAATTCTTGTTTTCTTCATTATTTAAAATTTCTTTTCACTTCAAAATATTTTTTAGCATGGTAGTAAAGAATAACAGAGGTGGTGATGTGAAGAATTTAATTAAAAAAAAGATGTTTTCCAATATATCTGGAATACAGGTGAAAAAAACAAAATGCAAGAAAGAGTATCAAAGGACACTGGTTATTATTTGATGAAAAACCTCTCTCTACCAAATAATGGGCCTAAACTTTCATAGTGCTGCACTAAAACAGATTCTGAAGACAATTTGAGTCCATTTTCTGAGGATGTGAGGCAGATGAGAATGACTCTTATAGAGCAATCCTGTGGTTGTTGCACGATAACCCTGAGCACCTGTTAACAATTTCATCCACTCAGCTCCAAATGGATTCCTCAGTGCTCTGTTCTCAGGTAATGGAGCTAGGTGCTATAAACATTTTTCCCCTGTCAGCTCACATATGTCGAGTTATACGGATAAAAGCAATTGAACAAATCCTAAAATTTGTATGGGACTAGAAAAGACCCCTGAATCACCAGGAGATTATTGAAAAAGAAAACCAAAGCTGAGTACATCACAATGTCTGACCTCAGGTTGTATTTCAAAGGTGTGATCATCAAGACAGCATGATATTGGCAGAACAACAGACACATAGATCGATAAGACAGAATGGAGACACCAGAAATGGACCTTACACTCCATGGCCAACTAATCTTTGACAAATCAGCAAGGAATATACAGTGGAAAAAAGACAGTCTCTTCAATAAACAGTGCTGGGAAAATCATCAACCACAGGCAGAAGAATGAAGCTGGACCATTCTCTTACACCATACACAAAGATAAGCTCAAAATGGATGAAAGACCTAAATGTGAGACAGGAGTCCATCAAAATTCTAGAGGAGAACATAGGCAGTAACCTTTTTGACATTGGCCATGGTGACCTCTCAAGACACATCTCTAAAAGCAAGGGAAGCAAAAACAAAAATGAGCTTTTGAGATTTCATCAAGATAAAAAGGTTTTGCATAGCAAAGGAAGCAATCAACAAAACTAAGAGGCAACTCACAGAATTGGAGAAGATATCTGAAAATGACATCAGATAAATGGCTGGTATCTAAGATCCATAAAGAACTTCTCACAATCAACACTCCAAAAAAAAATAATCTGGTCAATAAATGGGCAGAAGACATGAACAGATACTTCTCCAAAGAAGACATACAAGGGTTAATAGGCACATGAAAAAAAATATGCAACATCACTAGCCATCAGGGAAAAAGAAATCAAAACCACAATGAGATTACCACCTTACACCAGTTAGAATGGCAAAAATTAACAAGACAGGGAAAAACAAGTGTTGGCAAGGAGAAAGGGGAACTCTCTTACACTGTTGGTGGGAATGCAAGCTGGTATAGTCATTCTGGAAAATAGTATGGAAATTCCTCAAGACTTTAAAACAGAGTTATACTACCACCCAGAAATTGCATTGCTATGTATTTACACCAAAGATACAGGCTTAGTCAAAATAAAGGGCACATGCCCCTTAATGTTCAGAACAGCAACGTACACAGTAGCCAAAGTGTGGAAGGAGACAAGATGTCCTTCAATAGATGAATGGATAAGAAGATGTGGTTCATATATACAATGGAATATTGCTCAGTCATCAGAAAGGAGGAATACCCACCATCAACATTGACATAATCTGTGGAGGGGATTATGTTAAGTAAAATAAGTCAAGCAGAGAAAGAAATTATCACACGGTTTCACTCATATGTGGAACATAAGGAATAGCACAGAGGACCATAGGAGAAGGGAGCAAAAACTGAATGGGAAGAAATCTGAGATGGAGACAAACCATAAAGACACTGGAACAAACTGAGGGTTACAGTGGGGGGATGGGGTAACCAGCTGATAAAAAAAAAATCTACAATTGGGGGGAAAGGCAATTCTGCAGCAGAACAGGCTCTTCTTCCTGGTTTCATGGTGTTTTCAGGGTGTTTGGCCACTGTGGAACGCAGACAGCAGTCCTGTATATTCAGTCTCCAGTAAGTTTTGTGACCAGTCCCAGTCAAAGTTTCCTGACCTCTACTCTGTACCTCCTAATGGTCTGGCAGGGAATTCTTCCTGATTGCCAGCCATGGCCTGAGATCCATCCTCACCAACTTCAGGTGTAAAGTGTGGAATCCCTCTGTCCCAGGCCAATCCCATGAGGATGTCTGCCATGAAGCTGTGTGCAGCCACATTGTCTTCAATGGTATCTAAATACCATCTTCAGAGAGCAGATTTGGCTTCCCAGTGATCTCTCCTTTAATCCTAAAGTATTCTTATAATTTTTTCTTAGTAGCCTTTTAGTAGGATTTCTCTTACAAATAATAATTGTTTGCCTCAAAGTTCCCCTGGTTTCTATGTCCTGACTCAATTCTGACTGATAACCTTGCAACACGGAGCTGTTCAGCCCTCATTTGTAGCCCCTTTAAGGGCTAAGACAAATGAATTCAATTGGAATTATTAGTAGGATTATTCGCCTTATTAAGGAATTCACAAAAACAGTGCTTGATGTTATAATTTATAATTTAAATAGAATTCATTTTAATAAATAGCAAAAGCTTAAGAAATATGACCTGTACCCGAATATTTATTTTTTATATTAGTATGACACCAACACCAAGGGTGAAACCTCAGGTGCATGGTGGACATTGGAAGAATGTGATGCATCCTTGCAAGTTCATCCTTGTAACTAATGAACCATTCTAGTGAGTGTTGCTGGTGACGGGAGAGGCCATACACATGTGTGGACAGAGGCAATAGAGGAAATCTCTGTACTTTTCTCTTAATTTTGCTATGAAACTAAAATTTCTCTAAAAAATAACATCTTAAAAATATTCTGAGAAAGCAATTGTATGGCTTTTGAAGAAATGAGGGATAGTTCTTGAGATAGTGACAGAACATTATCCCAAAAATAGGTAACTAATGTCGGGTGCTTACAAAGATATGGTCCTAATTCTAAGCAGGATTTATTAGAAAATACCTTTGAATCAAAGGTGAAAAATGGACAAATCTTGTCACTCTCTGAAGATACTGATGGTCTGAAATACAGTGAATTACATCTCATTAATTTAGTAATATATAATTATTAGTAAATTAGTAATATATATCATAATATTTTATTGAAAAAATAATTTATTTTGACTAATAGTTGTATCAAAATCTAAATATTTCCCTTCTCATTGTCCTATGAAAACACTGCAACATTTGTGTTTATCTAATTGTTCACATATTAATGCTTTTCTTTGTAAGATTAATTTTTTTCATTCATAAAATATAAATATTCCCAGGAAACTTACCCTTTGGAGAAGAAATTTGAGCCTTTTGGCCACACAGATGAATTATTAGTGATTCTCTGAGAGACTGTAATCCATGATCGAGTGAAGAAGTTCAACAAATACTATGAGAAAGCAGATTTTATTAAAAGTCAAATAGAAGCTCTTATACTCATTTGAATTTTGTAGTAACAATAAAGTTAATTCTTTCTTTATCATATCTGTCTGTATCTATATATTTTGTATCACACTGGACACACTAAAAAAGTATCTTACTAAGACTAAGTAAAAGGAGAAACTGACAAAGAACAATTTTGGGTTTCTGATAAGTGATAATAGGTTAAAAGTACTTTGTGAAATATGTACATTGGGAAAATCCTAGAGATTCAAGTAAGTAGAAGTACCTTGTGATTTTCTTGTATAGGACAGCTCCCATGCCTCCGACACACCCCATCACTCTAGCTCAACAATCAAGAAGAATTGTAGTTTTTACATTTGGAAAAGCTGCAAAAAGCGATGGTGCTATGGTGCCACAGGGACTGACTTGATTAGAAGCTGGGAAGGATGGGCGCCTGGGTGGCTCAGTTGGTTAAGCGACTGCCTTTGGCTCAGGTCATGATCCCGGAGAACCGGGATCGAGTCCCACGTCGGGTTCCCTGCTCGGCAGGAAGCCTGCTTCTCCCTCTCTCACTCTCCCTGCTTGTATTCCCTCTCTGGCTGTGTTTCTCTCTGTCAAATAAATAAAATCTTAAAAAAAAAATAAAAAATAAAAAAAATAAAATATTTAAAAAAAAAAAAAAAAGAAGCTGGGAAGGAGGCAAAATAGTCCATTGATTTTCCAGCTCAAAGTGCTAATATTGCTCAGCCATGATGAGGAAAACCCATACTTTCATTAGTCAGAGTTCGTGGTCTTTGTATCAAGCATTCTGACTCCCATAAATACAATGGGAAGACACTGTAAAGGGAAGTACGACAGAAGAGTCAACATGAGCTTTCTACACACTCTTGGCAGAGGGGAAAAAAAGTATGTGCACAGGGAGAGACCAAGATGAACTCAGTAGAAAGAAAAGCTGAGACTTGAGAACTGTTAGTGAAGTTATGAGCATTCCCCTCCCCCACTACACACACACATCACATGGCAGAAAGTGGAAGCCCCATTGGCCTGCAGTGTTCAAACACAGACTTTTAAAGGAATTGGTAGTTGACATTTAAGCTATGAAATCACAAGGATCGTACTCAGGAAGATAGGTGAAAAAAAAAACAAAAATTAAACAGTAAGAATTTGGAAAAACTGAACAAAAATATTAGGAGGCCAACTTCAGAGAAGAAGATTCTACAGTAAACTTTATGCAACTTAAAAAATGATAAATCTATGAAAATTAAAGAGAATGCATGTTTATTGAACTATATTGTCAAGAACATCCACCTAAAAAAACAAAACATGAAAAGAACCTGGAAAATGTCTTACACTTTCACATTAAAGAGAAAAAACACATAAATAGAAACTTTTACTGGGAAACAATGTTATATTATTAGAAAGATGTACTTCAAAATAATATATATATATATTATAGTATATAGAAATTACATAAAACTTAGCTTAAATAATTAAATGAAAATGTGGCAGCAATATATCAAGTAGGATTTGTCAGTAGAGAAATAAAACTGTATGAATAGACCACAGACCAGTTCTTGTTTTATACATATCTTATATTAAAAATTTAATAAATTGACTCTACATAATATTTGAAATGCAGAGCAAAAAATTGATGAAATTGAAAAAGGAGTAAGAAAAAGATTGACAGAGCTCAGAAATCTTCAAAACAGTATTAGGAAAACCAGTATAGTTCTAAATACAATCAAGAAGGAGAAGAGAGGCAGAAAAAAATTCAGAAAATCAATCTTAACTCACAATGTCTGAACAACTTCTAAATATCATTTAAAAATATTTATAGACCTTACAAGTTTAAGAAACTAAGAGATGTGCACATAGAAATCCACATCTCCAAGGCCTGGGTGGCTCAGTCAGTTAAACGTCTGCCTTCAACTGCCTTCAGCTGCAGGAAAAAGAAGACCCTTGGACACTGTTGTGGGGAATGTAAATTGGCCAGCCACTATGAAAATCAATACAGAGATTCTTCAAAAAATTAAAAATAGATAACGTCATGAATCAGCAATTCCACATTAAGAAAATATGTGAAAACACTGAAAGCAAAATTTCAAAGAGATAACTGTATACCAATGCTCATTGCAGCATTATTCACAAGAGCTAAGAGATGGAAGCAACTCAGAAGTCCACTGATGGATGAACGGATCAAGAAAACAGTTTACACAAAACAATGCAGCATTAGTCAGTCTTGAAAAGGAAGTAAATCCTATCACATGTTACAACATGGATGAAACTACAGGACATTATGCTAAAAGAAATAAGCCAGTCACACATACACAGACACACAAAGTGTATGATCCCATTTATATGAAGTATCTAAAGGAGTGAAACTGATAGACACAGAAGTAGACTGGTGATTACTGAGGGTTGAGGGGCACATGGAGGAGGGGAATTATTGTTCAATGGGTATTGAGTTCCAGTTTCACAAGATGAAGAATTCTAGGGATCTGATGGGCTTCATGTGAATATAGTGAGCTCCCCTAAACTACATGCTTAAAGTTGAAGATGCATGATATAATTAAATGTAGTGTAAGATGTGAGATCCTGTATGATTCTCACTACATGACAGTCTGGAGAAGCAGAAACTACAGAGACAGTGAAAAGATCAGTGGCTGACATGGTTTATCAAAGAGAGGAAGGATAGATGGAGCACCAAGGATTTTTAAGGCCGTGAGACTATACTGTATAAGTCCATAATGCTTTAACATGTCATTACATATTTCTCCAAATTCATAAAATTCACAATAATAAGAGCAAATTTTAAAGTACAGTATGGTCTTTAGGTGATAAAGGTGTGTCACTATAGATTTATCAGTTGTAGCAAATGAATCACAATAATCAGGAATATTGAAAGTGAGAGAGTCTGTGTACTACATGTGCAAAGATATAGACAGTACAGGAATATAAGAAATCCTAGTGTCTTGTCTGAGTTTTGCTATAAATCTAAAGTTGCTTAGAATGGGTAATGTCAAGGTGGTAAATTTTATGTAATGTGGTTTGGTTGTCAGAGTTCAAAAAAACAAAAGAAAAGGTAAACAAACAAAAAGAGGTCTTTTTTATTTTTTATTTTTTTAAAGATTTTATTTATTCATTTGACAGAGAGAGAGATCACAGGCAGGCAGAGAGGCAGGCAGAGAGAGGAGGAAGCAGGCTCCCTGCGAGCAGAGAGCCCAATACGGGCCTCTATCCCAGGACCCTGAGATTATGACCTGAGCTGAAGGCAGAGGCTTTAACCCACTGAGCCACCCAGACACCCAGGCACCCCAAAAAGAGGTCTTGACAGCAGAGAGAGAAAAACTGGTCATCATGTTTAGGAAGATAATAATATGGTTAATAGATGAGTTCTCACCAGAAACAATGAAGAATAAAAGAGAGGGTCAAATAAGAGCTGAAAGTATTGAAAAAAAATACAAACAAACAAACAAACAAACCTACTCCCCACATAAAATAAATCTAAATCAAAACAAAATAAAACAAAACATTTTGTCAAACAAGAATTATAAATTCAGCAAAACTGTTTGTCAAAAAAGAAGGTAAATAAGGCTCCATGACATACACAAAACATAAGATAATTTCATCTTAGTACACCTGTCTTCCAAAAAGATTCTTTAAGTGAAAAGTAGATGCTGTTACATCATAACGCAAACCTACAAGAATGAATAAAGAATTGCAGCAGAAATGGTAAATATGTGGTGATTTAAATACCTGTATGTGTATTTTCCTCTAGGAATTGCTTTTAAAGATAAGATTATTTAAAGCCATCATTGTATCACCATACGGTTGGATCTATACCATTTATGGATGCAAATTTATGCTGGTTTACAGGCGCATGGGGTGGGGTGGGGGGAGAAAACTTTTTTTCCCCTTAGTATTTTGTTAATTTCTGTGGTGCAAATTCACCAGGAATGCTTCATTTCACATCACCAATGTGAATCATGAATGAAATGTAGGAAAAGATAAGCATAATCAATGTTCAGATCAGTGCCAGGTGGCTTCAGTAGGACATTGTTAGAAGTGCAGATTCCCCGCTCCATCTGAAAGCAGAATGTTCCTATGAAATCATTCCTGAGCCAAAATGGTATAAATTGAAGGAGAAATTACCATTAATTTATATGGAAAATTTGTTGCATATTCTCTGATTCAAAAATATAACCTCTCTGAGGCTTTTCTGATATCTCATGACACATCTTGTTAGTGGATGCACACAATAAATTGAGGTGAAGTGCAGATCTTTGAAAACATGGTTGAAAGCTATGCCTGATAGTGAGATGCTGAGGGTATTTTCTGAGAAAGGAACCTGAGGGGCCACTCTCACTGCTTGGGGTGTGCGCTGCCTATGTAACAGCAAACCCCGCACTGAACCCAATTTTCACTTTTTTGCCTTTTGTCCTGAAAGCAAAAATCCTCTCCAGATTTCTGTTGCTCCGCAAAAACTGATCATAACACAGTTCTTTCGTGAAAGCAAAGTGACATAATGAAAATTTTTGAAAAACTGAGGCATGCCTTCAATAAGGGGAAGAAAAGAGTTATGTTAGTGTTACTGTAATATATTTTATTGGAATTCAGTCAGAATTAATTTGAAGTAGATGGTGACTAGTTAATAATATATGTATGAAGAGTGCTATCAGCAAGATGGAGGGCTAGGAGGTCCCATTGGCCCCACACAAAATAAGAATAATAACTAAACAACTTCAAACTAAAAATGGCACTGGGGATGCTGTAGATTAGAAAAAATCATCAGTATCCAAGATATAAAGAGCTTATCATATTCAACACCCAAAAATCCAGTCAAGAAATGGCAGAAGACATGAACAGACATTTCTCCAAAGAAGACATAACAAATGGCTACAGACACATGAAAAAAATGCTCAATAACACTTGGTATCAGGGAAACCTAAATCAAAACCACAAGGAGATACCACCTCACACTGGTCAGAATGGCTAAAATGAATAAGTCAGGAAACAAGAAATGCTGGCAAAGAGGCAGAGAAAGGGGAATCCTCTTACACTGTTGGTAGTAATGCAAACTGGTATAGCCACTCTGCAAAGCAGTTGGAGGTTCATCAAAAAGTCGAAAATAGAGCTACCCTATGAGCCAGCAATTATACTACTAGATATTTACTTAAAATATACAAATGTAGTGATTCAGAGGGAAACACACTCTAAGTTTATAGCACCACAATAGCCAAAATGTGGAAAGAGCCCAGATATATACTGACAGATGACACACACAATGTAATATTACTCAGCCATGGAAAAGAATGATATCTTTCCATTTGCAATGAAAAGGATGGAATGAGAGGGTATTATGCTAAATGAAATAATTCAGTCATAGAAAGACAAATACTATATGATTTCATTCATATGTGAAATAGAAAAAAAGCACATGAACATCGGAGAAAGGTAGGAAAAATAAGACAAAACAGAGAGGGAGGTAAACCATACTGACTCTTAACTATGGGAAACAGACTGAGGGCTGTTGGAGGGTAGGAAGGGGATAGGGTAACTGCGTGATGGGCACTGAGGAGGACACTTGAAATGATGAGCACTGGGTGTTGTATGCAAATGAGGAATCACTGGATTCTTCCTCTGACACTAATAATAATATGTTAATTAAATTGAATTTAAAAAATTTTTAAAAAGAAAAAAAAGCCAATAAAATAAAGAAGCATTGGAAATCTGGTGGAGCTCAAAAATCCAAGATTGCCAAATAAAGTAAAGGGAGTATTTTACCTGCATGACCCAAACCTCCAGTTAAGAGCTGCTTTTTACCCGGGAGAATCACCTCAAAGGGAGTCACCACGTGGAGAAAAGAGGAAAAGAACCCAGCAAGCTTCATCTTTGTGGACATTGCAGCTTTTGCGACAGAGTTGCCTACTAAGGCTGAGCCCACTTGATGGAGTAACACAGAGTACCCCCACACCCTGCATTTACTCCCAGAGCCTGGAACTGTTGCTACGAGGAGACTGGCTTTCAGGGTCACCAGTTGTTGCTTTCATGGATTGGGCAGCATTGCACCTCACCACATACAAGATTAGAGCTGCCTCTGATTGTTGCCCACCCTGGTCCCAGGTTGTGTCTTGTTTCAATATTACCAGGGCAATCTGCTGACCTGTTCCCCAGGCCTCAGCACCCACTGAAACTTGTCATCTGAGAGCCCATGTCACTGCTACATTCCTCTAGCCAGCCGAAATCACATGGTGAGGCCCTGAGACCCAAGTGCAGTTTTCAGGGAATATGTGCATTTGTCTCTATCCTAGACCCCGGGGCCACAGCCACAGCAAGTGAACTGGTGCCCCAACATGCAGTCACCATGGTGGTTCTGTGCCTGATCCTGGATGACAGCTCCTACCTCTTCAAAAGCTCTGAGGTCAACATGTCATACCAGACCCCGAAGAGGGTCCTCTCAGCAAGAACTTCTCATGGACAAAACAGGAGAGAGTGGGATGATATGTTTAAAGTGACCAAAAGGGAAATTGACCTGTCAACCAAGAACACCTTACTCAGCAAAGCTGTCATTCAGTAATGAAGAAGAGATAAAGACTTCCCCAGCATCCCAGAGGATGGTGTGTCAAAGTTCTAACTCTCAGCCCAGACGGCAGTCAGAGGAGAGCAGCAGCATGACTTCAGTGGTGATTTGCTAAAGCTATGTGTCAGAGAAATTTTAACTACTAAACCTGTTGTAGAGAGATCCTAAAGTGATGAGTTAGGTTGAAATAAAGAGTGTATCAAAGGAACATATTGTATGAAATTTATACAATGTTATATGTCAATTACATCTCAGTAAAAAAAATCCCACAAAGAATGTCTTTGTAATACCTACAGCTCCTACTAAGAAAATAATTTAAGAATATAGCTAAGACATAATGGAGGAATTAAAATGGAACACTAAAATAACATACGTTTCATACAAAATGTGTCAGGTTAGGTGGAAGAGAAACCAAGATACAAACATAGAATAAATAACAAAATGACAGACCTAAATCCATGTCCTAATAATAACATTCATCTAAATTAAATAAATATTCTAATCAAAAGATAGAAATTGTCTCCCAAATGAAAAGGTAAGATCCACCTCTATGCTCTTTGTAACACACACAAATTAGACTCTGTCGGGGACGGTGCATGATCCGCCCTTCCCTCCATGCCCAAGCCACCAGAAATTCTGGTGGAGGTACCTGTGAATGTGAATGAAAGCCCAGAGGGGCTTTCCCCACCTAGAATCCGAAAAGCCACTTATCCTGTGGGTCAAGGCAATATGTCCTTGGTGTGCTTATTCAAGACATAGTTCCATTTAATTGTCCTCCCGGTAATCATATCTCTGTATCCCTTATCTGTATTTCTTGATCCCTGTGCCTCAATGGTCTCAACTTCTGTGAGTTTAAGTAATCACTCTGTACCCTGCAGTAACAATACTAATCCTGTCTCTAGGGCGGGTGCAAAAGCAGTTAAAGATTTAACTGCACCACCCAACTCCCTCATGTGGGAATAATAAAAGACTGGGACACTTGACAGTCAAGAGAGACAAAAGCCATGAGACAGAAAGAGACTGAGAGCCTGCAGAGAGACTGAGAGACAGAGAGAAAAAGGCAGAGGGAGCAGCAAGAGAGCCTTAGAGGAGAGAGCAGGCGAGCTGGCAAACAGCAAGGGAGCCTGCAAACAGGAACAGAGAGAGCCTGCAAAAAAAGACAGAAGCAAAGCGAACAGAGAAGCAAAGAAAGCAGCGAGACAGAAAGAGAAGCAGAGAGCAAGAGAGACAGAACCAACTGTTGGCCTAAAGCTAGATTGATGTAACTAAAAGGCTTTAAATAAAGAACCCTGAAGACACAGTTTTCAGGAGAGGAGATCCTGCTTCGACAGACCTCCCGGCTCGGGTGTGTTTTTGGCCGCTGACAGGACACTCATCATCCGGCTCGACCCCACCTTTTTTCCCCTGGCTGGACCAGGGGAGAAACCCCAAACCTCATAGCCCAGGAAGGAGCTACAAGACTCAAACAAATAGGAGTAAGTAAAAGAACAACAAAAGATAGGCCCTACAAACAGTCACCCCATAAGTGAGCAGAAATGGCTCTTCTAATGTCAGACAAAGTAACTGTTAAACCAAGAAATATTATTAGAAATTAAAAAGAAACATTTCAATATAATAAGTCTGTCAATATAAGAGGAAAATAAATTATAAACATATTATTCACTAATAACAGAACCCTCAAACACATGAAGTAGAAGCTGACGTACTTGGAAGGATAAATAAATCATCAGTGAGTATAGTTGGAGATTTAAAAGCTCTTCCATCAGTAAGTGAGAGAATAACTAGTCACAAAATCAGGAGTCCTATGGAAGACACCAAGACTCAAAACACCAGGAACCAGCTTGACAAAAACTGACACACATAGAGATTATTCTTCTAGGTCATAAATAAGGATCAAACATTTTAAGGGTGGAGCTATTCAAAATATACTCTCTGAAGACAAAGGAATAAATTAGAAGCAATAACAAAAAGAAAGTTGGGGAGTTTCCAAACATGGAAAGTGACACACTACTGAACAATTTACAATTCAAAGATGAAATCTGTGAAAATACCTTATACTGGATGATACTAAACAGAATACTTCAAATTTATTAGCGTGGAACTGAAGTGATGTTTAGAGACAATTCATATTTTTGTTACTTACACACAAAGGAAGAATGTTATAAATGCATGAGCTAAGTAGCTTCCTTCTCAAGGATCTATACGGAGAAGAGCCAATTAAAGATATAGAAGGAAGAAATGATAAACATATTTAGCTGAAAGGTGATTGTGATGTATATATAGTAGAAAACTCACAGTAGCCTCAAATGGATCAATATCCAGATATTCAAGGGCATCAGCAGTAGTATGGATGGATACACTATAGTACAATAGACAAGGAACAGGAAGGAGTATGGACTATTTACAACTTAATAAAACTATATGGATGAATTGCATGAGTTTCACTTCACCTGAAAGAGCCAAAAATAAAGTATGCACATTGTATGATTTTATTTACATAAAGTGTTTTTAGAATGCAGATAAGAACAAGAAGGGGCTATTTTGCAATGCTGATAAAATTCATTTTCTCATTCTATGTGATGATGACTCTTGAAAATTCAGCCTTCTAATGATTGCATGTGTAACATTGCACCCATCTGTATGTACATTATACTACAATAAAATTATCATTAAGAGAATATTATGAAAATATGCTAACATATTTAAAACTAGACATAAAATTTAAAAAATGTCCTACCAAATTCAACTGGTGAAACCCAAAACAAAGTTAAATAAAAATATAAGAAATGTCTTACAATTTTAATACCATTTTATCTGTAATGCATAAAGCTTTTCACAGTCACAGAATATTTACATGTTTATGAATAAGAAAAAAATATAATGCCAATTGAACACCAAAAGAAACCCTTGAGGGTGGACAAAGAGGACTGATAGATTATCTGTTATGTGCATTTTGATGGGAATACTAAAAAATGGAAATTACATATTAGTGGCAATCAAATAGATTTGGACAATGTGTAAAAATAATAAAGATTAATATAAGTATATTTACTGAAGCAATACCATGTTGGATTTACATTTGAAATGCCATAAATTTTATCTGTCATATTAGCAGAGTAAACAAGATCAAATCATGTGAGTTCTCTGATATAAAAGGCAAGTGATAAAACTAATATCCATTCTTAATTTAAAAAAAATATTTAGAAAGATAGAAATGAAGAGGGAACGTCTGGGCAAAGTTCCAGAATAAATATGATAAGTCTGAAAAAGTACTATAATGAATGTACTATTTACACAAAGGATGGTTTTTATAAAGTATGAAGTTGACACAAAAATACATAATGAGGTTAATGAAAGTAATCAGAGAGTAAAAAATATACTCACATATTTATGGAATGGAGATTTCAAGAAGGATAAAAAGTCAGTTAGTGGGGGAAGTAAAATCTTTTCAAAAATATTGTGGATGAGCCCTGAGTGTATGTAAGTGATGTAGTATATAAGTGATGAAGCACTAAATTCTACACATGAAAAGTAATACTGCACTGTAAGTTAACTAACTGGAATTAAAATGAAAACTTGAAAAAGAAAAGAAAGAAATGAAAACTATAAAATTTCAAGGACATATTACTTTAATATATATAATGTGATTTACATGTTACATTACGTAACACATTACGTAAAGTGGGCCAGAGGTTTCTTAGGCAGAACACCAAAAGCATGATCCATAAAAGAAGAAATTGTTGAGGTGCGTTTCTACTCTTTGGAGAGAAGAGAAAGATAAATCACAGACTTCAGAAGATATATTTACAAATCATACATCTATTAAAAGACTTGTTGCCAGGATACTTAATGAGTTCTCAAAATACAATAGCAAAAATTAAAAATATAACCAAAATATTTTAATAGTTAACTTCAAAACCATATATGGATGGGAAATAAGTTCAGGAAAAGATGCTCCACACTGTCAGTCTTATGAACATTCAAATTAAAGCCACTACAAATCAGACTTCCTGTTCTGGAAAGATAGAGAGGATAAACTTTTTGCTATTTCTTCTGCCAAATACAGCTAAAACCCCTGGACACTGGACATTACATACAGAGCAGTATAGGAAGATTCAGAAAGATGATGAGAAAGCTGACTGAACCCAGTTGAGGAACGACCTGGCGGTGAGCGCCCTAGAACTTCTCTTTCCCTCACATATCCCAGACTGGTGCTAGAGAGGCTGGCAACCCACAGACACCAATGGGAACAGACAAAAGTTCCCAAAGTGTTTTTTCTCTTCAGCCAAAATAATGAGAAAAAGATATGCTAGGAAAACAGAAAATTTTTAGATGCTGAGTACATTTTTCTAATCAAAACCATTGACTATCCAACAAAAATATCACTCAGGAATGCAGGGGAAATCAAGATGTTCTGTGATAAAGGAAAACAATAAAATGTGTCATCACCAGTCTGAAAGAACTGCTAAAGGGGATTATCTAAAGAGAAGGATACTTCCTTATCAAGGAGAGGAGGACTCTTTCTCATCGAGAAGAGAGCAAAAGAAAGAATAAAACTCTCATTATCTCTAAAGGACTTCCTTTCACCTCTTGTGCTATCTAAATTGTTTGATAGTTGAAGCAAAATTTTAGTATCCAATATCCATGTGATTTTCAATGTAAGTAGAGAAATAATTAGGAAAATTATAAATAGGACACAGTAAAGAAAGGTAAAGCTCTATATTTTACTTAAAATGCTGTGGGTTGTGATAGACTAGACAGTGATATGTGTGTATATGATCACCTAGAGGAAGATATTTAATATCTATGCTATTTATATAAAGCAGATTAGAGCATATATGACATATATATGCTTATACATAAAGTTACTTATGAAGAAAAGATCTACTTTGGTATAAATTATATGCCATCAATTAGGTGATGATGTAGAAAAGTGTAACCTTTAATTTTATCTTACATCATGGACAAAGCGTCACAAAAAATAAATTCCCAAATGGTCATAAACTCTATTTAAGAGTTAAAAAATAACGAAATAAAGAAAAATAGATAAATGCTAGAGCATAAGATAGGAAATTACACTCATGTACTTTAACTAACTTCTGAAATAAGTCCAAAACAATCATCAAAATTATAAATTGGACTAGAGTAACATTAATAAATTTTCTCATTAAAAGATTCCAATTTCAGAGTAAAAATGCAAGTCATAGAGTCAAAAATCTATTTATATCTTATGAACTCAGACACGTGTTCATATCCAAAATATGACAAGGACTGGAAACATTTGAAATTTTACCATGTCCTCTTCATCTACATAGAGGAGACTAGAGTTCTTAGAAGTACAGGATGTCAAACTCTCATTCCATGATTTTCTTTCACTACTAATGTAATAGCAACTGTTGGAGTACATAAATCACTCTTTTGGACAATGACCACAGTGATAAACTAATGAAAGATTATGAGATATCATTCAAAAGAATCTTGAATATTAATAAATTCAAACTAACACATACTTGCATATGTAGGCACATATGTATGCATAACATGTCTATGGATGGTATATTAGGTATATTATATATATATAATAGGATAGTATATTAGAACAAAATATGCTTATACACACTCAACAGAGAATGGTTAGCCTATTCATTCCCTAATTTAAGTGTTTGTGTAGAGCAAATGCACAAGAATATCCATCTCTAAGTGTGCTGAGAGTCTTTAAGTGATTATTTCTTCAGATTGTTATATCAAAAAAATGGTCTCCTATAATTATTATTTCTGAAAGTTTATTAGATGATTTTCTGATTTATATTCCCCCAAAGAATCTATTATTGTCTTTTCCTAGCCTAAGATAGAGATAAAATAGAAATTATACTAATATTAGAATTCTGAAAATGATGTTGTACCTTTTGAGATCCTCGTTTCCAGGGATGTTTTGTTGTGCTCTGGTCCTTTAGCAACTAGAAAAATTAAAGCAATCTTCATACAAACTTAATATTAAGCCAAATAAATCACAATGATTTGGGCTTTTTAGTTTGAAATTTGGTGTATTGTTTAGAATTAGAAAATTCCGTAATAAAATTGATTTTACCCCACTAAGTAGTTAATGAAGTAATGAACATGTGGGGGAAAATGTTTCAAAAGCCTAAAAAACCCAATCTCACTCCTTCTTATAATATTTGGTTTATGCAATCTCAAGAATTAATTTGTATATTTCTCAATGAGGTCTCTGCTATAACTTGTCTTTGACTTATGAAATCTGACCGTATTTGTAATAGTTTCTACGTTGTTGTTATTTCCAATATGACAAATTCAAAATAACCTTCTCAAACTTAGAGCATATGTACATTAACATGAGATAATACAATTCCATAATGTTATGCAGTATTTCCAGGCACTGATGATCATTAAAGTGAAAAATTCCCTTGTAGTCATTCAGACTTTACTTACCGGGATTAACAGCTATTGTGACCACAACGGACATCAAGACAAGGCAGGTGATTCCCAGGATCCTAGCAATGAGCTTCCCTGGATATGAAGGTAAATAGTAGGAAAAGAAATAAAAACACTGAGAAGGGATGGGCAGTAACAATCCCTTGGGAAACTTACATATGAGAGAACCAACAATGCTCAGGAGTCACATCTAAAACTTGCACCCCAACCCATATCTACCATTATAATATTTTCTCAGAATATACCATTGCAGAAGACCATAGTGCCTATGAAATCTCTGCCAGTTGTAGGTCACCACACTGGAATTGTGGGTCAGATCAGGCCATGACTTGTCCTTTATATCCTTCTTGATGTAACTTTTTCTTCATATCTTTAGTTGAGTAGAGCTGTTCTAGTCTTTAGGTTATTCTCCATATCAGTATAGATTTGCTGTGTGCCTGGAAGGAGGTAAGCTCAGGATCCTCCTACTCTACGTTCTTAGTACTGACATCAGAATTCTCATCAGTTTTCATCTCCTACCAAAGAAAGAGAGAAAGTTTATGTATCATTACTAAGGATATTCCCTTTCACAATAATCTCTAGGCCACCGAGTTGGGCACAGAATATTTAGCTTTATAAAATCTAGAAGTAATAGCTCTAGGAAATACAAAATCCTAGAAAGTGAAAATTACTAAAGTGGAGTACAACAAAAGCAACTTGGACAAACCTACCAAGTATTAAAGAAATTGAGTTCATGATAAAAACCTTCCTACAGAAACATTCTACCCAGAAGCTCAGATGGCATCAGAGTGAATAACAACACTTAGAAAATGTTGATCACATCCTCCAATCATAACAGAATGGTTGTTGTGTGATTACATCCTACATACATTATAAACCCTGGAAAGGATATTGTTGTAAATTTTGCTTTTAATAGTCTTGCATACTTCAAAGAAATTAAAAGATTGTCTTTCGTATTTACCCTGATATTTATAACTTTTCATGTTCTTATCACCTTTCCAAATACCCAGTTTTTCATCTGTTATTATCATCCTTAAGCTTGAAGAATCCCCTTCTTTTCGATCTTCTTATTGCACCTCAGACCTCTGCTGATGGTGGCTCCAAGTCATTGTTGGAACATGGCCTCATGTACATTCATTCTGGAAAACTATCAATGACATCAAGTTCTGGGTCTGCAGGTTTTCCTTCTTGAGGTGAGTGATCTCTTATCTTGTAAATTATACTATATATTCTTTCTGGGCGTATGAAGTGTTATTTTTCTCATTGTTCTCAAGATTCTCTTCTTAGCTCTTTTAGAAGCATGACTACAATGTACCTACTTGTGGCTTAGTTTATATTTATCTTATTGGGGTTTTGCTGGGCTCTTGAATATAACTTCCTTTTCAACAAATTTGGAATAGTTTTCTACCATTATTTATCCACTGTAATACCTGCCTCTAGGGACCACAGTTGCTACTCTTAGGTTTGGGCACCATAGCATCTCAGCATATATAAGATTAGAGCTGTCTGCAGTTTTTGCCCACTGTGATCTTAGTTTGGAACTCTGTCTCAGCATTACTGGGACAGCCTCTGTTGCCCTAAGACCAGCCCCCATGTCCTAAGACATGCTTTCACCACCAATAGTGGTATATGCTGATGCTGCACTGAGCCCCACCCACCAGGTCCTTGTCATAACTCTGGGTCTTCACTGTAAATGGTGGTCCCGCTGCTCTGAACCACACCCCCATCCCAGCCTGGACTCTGAACTGCCATTTCTAACACCAGGTTGCTTCTGCCTTGGACCCTTTCCTTCACCAATGGCAGCTCAAGGCTCTGTCTGACCCATCATTGCTAGGGTCAAGCTCCCACTGTCTTGAGCCCCTCCACTTAGGTCCCATAACAGGGCTCTGAGTCCTCATTGCTACTACTGTACTGTTGCATCCCAAGACAATCTTTCAGTTCCCATTTCACAACTTAAATGGCCATTGGAAGCTATGCTGGTAGAGTTCCATACCCAGCTCCTTGGGTCCTGACACATGGCTGTGACCAGCCAGCACTCCATCAAAGTATAATCTAACGTAATCATTGTGATCATACTGTAATACATAATGTATCAAATGAACACTATGCATGCCTTAAATTTATGGAATGCTATATCTCAATTATATCTCAGTAAAACCAAACACAAGATATATTTGTGATACCTACACCTATGACCAAGGAAATAGCTTAAGGATATAGCTAAGACATCAATAGAAGAATTAAAATATAAAAGATGTCACATAAATGTGGAAGGTGAAACCAAGATGAGCACATAGTAAATTGCAAATGTCAGACCTAAATCCAACTATCCCAATAATCATATTCATGTGAATGAAATAAATATTTTAATCAAAAGATAGAAGTCATCATCCTGAATAAAAAAGTAAGATCCATCTATATGCTTTCTTTAACAGACACACTTTCGAGTCAAAGGCATGAACAGGTGCAAGAAAAGATTAGGAAAAAATACATATGACAAACGATAACCTTGCAAGTGAGCAAAAATGGCTATCCTAATGTCAAAGTAAATGATAAAACAATTAATATTATTAGAAATTGAAAGAAACATTTCAACATGTTAAGGCTGTCAATATAAGAGGAAGATAAAGCAATTATTCACCTAACAACAGAATCCAACCTCAAACACATGAAATAGAAATTGACAGATTTGGAAGGATTAATAATTCAATGAGCATAGTTGCAGATTTAAAAGCCCTTCCATCAGTAAGTGACAGAAGAGCTAATCACCACATCAAGAGCCCTACGGAAGATTGTCAAAGTACTAAGAACCAGCCTGACAGAACTGACATATATAAAAAGGGGTCTATCATAAATAGTAATAAAATATTTAAAGGATGGAAATTTTCTGAATATAATGTCTGAAGACAAAATAACATTAGAAGCAACAACAGAAGGAAATGTGGGAAATTTCCAAACATGTGGAAAGTGATACATTTCTGAAAAATTTCCCATTCAAGGATAAAATCTGAAAATACAGGTAATGGATTATACTAAACTGAGAATATATCAAACCTTATGGGGGGTTGAGTGTAGTGTTTAGAGACAGTTTGTAGCTTTATCATTTATACTCAAAAGGAAAAATGTTATAAAATGCCTGATCTGAATAGCTCCCATTCAAGAAACTATAAAGAAAAGAGCCAATTAAAATTACAGAAGGAAGAAATAATAACATATATTTAGCTGAAAGGTGATTATGAGGTATGTATAGTAGAATAACTCATGGGAGCCTTGAATGGATCGATACCCAAATATTCAACCACATCAGCAATAGGATGGATGAATACATTGTAGTAGAATCGAGCAATGGAACAGAAATGAGTTTGGACAACTGAAAACTTCATGCAACTATATGGATGAATTGTGCAAGTTTAGCTTCTCCTGAAAATTCCAAATATAGAGTATGCATACTGCATGATTCCATTTATATAAATTTTTTTTTAAATGCCGATAAGAACATGAAGGGACATTTTGCAGTGCTGGTAAAATTCATTTCTCATTCCATGTGATGGTGACACTTGAAAATGCAGCCATCGGTTGGCAAGTAACCCATGTGCAACCATCTCTATGTACATTACACCACAATAAAATTACCATACGAGAATATTATAAAAATGTGCACAACTATTCAAGACAGGAATTTCCTAAATTGAAAAAATCCGACCAAATACAACTCGTGAAAACCAAAACAAAAAGAAATAAAATATCATAAGTGTCTTATAACTTCTAATACATTTTTATCTGTGATTGAGAAAGCTTTTCACACTCAGTTACAGAATATTTAGATGTTTATGAATGAAGAAAATGTATGGAAATTAAAAACCAAAAGACCCCTTGTAGGGTAGAAAAAGAAGCTAATAAAATATATATGTGGGAAG
>PITA01027212.1:0-21318 GCA_004023965.1 Spilogale gracilis | reverse complement strand
TTGGACTTAACTGCTAGTTAGGGGAACTGGGCTGCGAACATTATATTTTGATATACTAGTGGTGAGGTCAGTTAGCAGTTACAAATATAAGGGTCTAAGTACAGAGCCTGACATGTAGTAGGTTAAGAAATGCTAGGTGGCAATGAGTAGTGTTACATTATTACTAAGAGATCATGATGAGGAAAAGAACGAACTGCTTTAGCTGAGGGAATAAGGGAGCAGGGAGGGACACTGTTGCATTCTATCATCCTCGATAGGTATCTATAGGTTGTTACCCTGGGCTGGGTGGAAATGGCCCATAGCATTCTCTCTATACTTTGCCACTAGTGGCTGCCACCCTGTTTCATTGCCCAGAAGCACAGTCTGGCCCAGTTCTTCAAAGTGTAATATTCAGACTCTTAGAATCGTGGAAGGGACCTAGAAGCCATGCACTAGTGCTTATCAAACCTTTTAGAGCAGTAAAAGCCTCCTTTCTTCTTGAATAAAATTTTACCTTCCCTTGCTCTCTTGCTCTCTCAAATAAATAAATAAAATCATTTAAAAAATAAAAGGGGGCACCTGGGTGGCTCAGTCAGCTGAGCCTCTGATTCTTGATTTTGGCTACAGTCATGGTCTCAGGGTCCTGGGATTGAGCCCCACCTCGGGCTCTATGCTTAGCTTGGAGTCTTCTTATCCCTCTCCCTCTATACCTCCTGCCCCTGGCATGCACACACTCTCAAATAAAATCCTAAAGTAATGTTTTTATATGACACTAACATATAAAACAAATAAAGTAGAATTTTGCTAATAAAATGTCCCTTTTAGTTGAAATGTATTCTACTGACTTATGGTGGTATCCATCAAAGAGAACAGTCAAGGTATTTTGAAAAGTCCCCAAACTCATAACTGGGGCTCTGGAATCTGGTTTCATTCTTCTATCAGACTTAGTTAGCATCCATAAAATTCGAGTCGAAGTGAAAAGTGAACCTCAGAAGTACCCCCATGATATTCACACGCCCCTGCTCCAGCTCATTTGTTAGTCATGGATGGCTCTGGCAGGAAACAGTGTGTACTCTCAAACTAGGTTGCTTGCAGGGTAAGGTTTAAATTTAATGAGAGCCTTTACAAAAGCACAGGCAGGGCTAGGAAGCCATATAGGATGGTGGAATCCCTCAGGGCTAGTAACAGAGGTGTGATCACCCCAGAAGACCAGCAGCTAGGAGAATACTGGACAGGGGGTTGCCCAGCAAGGGAAGTGACCTCTGGGAGACCCCACAAGAAAGAGAAGAGAAAGAGGTAAATACCCAGTCTCACTATCTATCGGGGACGGTGCATGATTCGCCCTTCCCTCCATGCCCAAGCCACCAGAAATTCTGGTGGAGGTACCTGTGAATGTGAATGAAAGCCCAGAGGGGCTTTCCCCACCTAGAATCCAAAAAGCCACTTACCCTGTGGGTCAGGGCAGTATGTCCTCAGTGTGCTTATTCAAGACATAGTTCCATTTAACCCTCCTCCCGGTAATCAGATCTCTGTATCTCTTATCTGTATTCCTTGATCCCTCTGCCTCAATGGTCTCAACTTCTGTGAGTTTAAGCAATCACTCTGTACCCTGCAGTAACAATACTAATCCTGTGTCTAGGGTGGGTGCAAAAGCAGTTAAAGATTTAACTGCACCACCCAACTTCCTCACGTGGGAATAATAAAAGACTGGGACCCTTGACAGTCAAATATAGAGAGAGGAAGACTGAGAGAGGAAGAAGGAAGAGCAGAGCGAAGAGACAAAGTCATGAGACTGAGAGTCTGAGAGATGGAGACACAGACACAGAAAGACAGAGAGCCTGCGCAGAGAGAGGCAAAGCAAGAGAGAGCAAAGCAAGAGATAGAGAGACAGAAAGAGAGACTGAGGCAAAGGCTGAGAGCCTGCAAAGCAAGAGACTGAGACAGAGACAAAGTAAGAGAGAAACAGAGAGAGAGAGAGAGGGAGAGAGAGAGAGAGACAGCGACAGCAATGGAGAGAAGCAGAGAGCAAGAGAGACAGAACCAAGTGTCTGCCTAAAGCTAGATTGATGTAACTAAAAGGCTTTAAATAAAGAACCCTGAAGACACAGTTTTCAGGAGAGGAGATCTCCACGCCACTCTTCGAGTCAGGTCTCCTCATTTTATCGCCGACTCCGATGCCACCTTCGGGGAACCCCGACCGTTACAGTTGCCGGGACCGGCTCCCGGCAACTATCCTCCTTCTAACGTCCTTCTGGGGTTGCAGGACCCCAACCAGAATGTAGAAGGCAAAAGAGACTAATGAATTCCTATAAGCCAGCCTCCCAGGACAGAAGGCAGGATGAGGGAAGGGTGGGGAGGGAAGCTTGAGGAGCCAGTGGACCCCATCCAGGACATTCCCACTCCTGTTTTTAAAGCTTCCAGGAATGAGGCTCAGAGAGTTTAGATGACCTGCCGAAGGTCACAAAGTTAGGGGCAATGATGACACGAAGTCCTCCTTTCCACCATGCTATTTCTTCCCACTAGTTCAAGGACAATTCTAGGTTTAGGAGTGTAATGTCACCCATTGGATTTTGGATCTGGAGTTTAAGGGGACAGGCTGAGCCTAGACCAGTGATTCCTTTACACAGAATAAAGTTCTGTGTAGTTCTGTGCAGGTCTCAAGAAATAGTCCAGCATGGAGCGCTTTGGAACTTCTGTCCCTCACTCAGGTCAGCCACTTTCTCAGAAAGGGCAGAAAGAATGTCTGGCAAACAACATAAGGGAACACACAGAACATGGGTACTAAGGGAACACACAGAACATGGGTACTAATGCTGGCCCAGAAATATTTAAGAGGCTGCAGGTCTGTGAAAGCGACCTTTCTTTCTTTCAGCTAAAGAGCTGCACAGAGCTCTTGGGTCCCTGGTGACATCTGTGCTATATTCAGTATGTCTCCCAGAGGTTCTACCCTTGGCCTCCTTCTCAGAATGTTTGGCCGTAGAAGAACCTCTTCTAAAAAAATGTTCTCATCAATGCTGCAGAAAACAACTATTGCCTGGTATTCTTTGCTATGGTTTGGGCATTCATTCAGTAGCATGGACCCCTTACCCATGAACTCCAAGGAACTCACAGTTTGAAATAGGTCATGTGTGGTTGGGGTCTTATAATCTCTTTGACTTAGTTGGACACTGTGGAGAAGCGAGTTTGGGGCGCCATTTACTTATTGATGGTTCAGGGTGTAGCAGTCAATGCACAAAGAAACACAAGAGTCAGAGCATTTGCAAACCTTAAGCTTGTTGGGTGTTCCTTCATCAGATGTAACCATTATGTGACTGCTCCCAACCAACTCCACCCAACTTTCCCTGGATGCATTCCCATCTTAACTGCCACATGCGCCCCTTTTCCTCAGTGGCCACCCATCCCCGTGTTGTTGACTGCCTGCAGTTTACCGACAAGCTATTCACTCAGTCGTGGTGGACCATGTATGGAGACATAAACTGTGCATTTTTCTTTTATGGACTATTTAGGCACTTAGCAACTCTTATCATAGGCAGTTGAAGGGCCATTCTGACCTTCTCTCCTCTCCTCTTCGGGTAAGGTAGTTTAGCCTCTTTTTCATAGTTTTTCAGATTACGCATCACCAGTTCATGGCTTAGGTGAGGCTGGTTCTTGTCTGTGCAGTAAACCCTGTGTATGCTTCTAGTAAGATGAGGACATCCAGGGACCTTGTTTTAACCTAGGACACTATATAACTCCTCATTGTCTAGGATTATAATGCAGTAAACTATTTACATTTGAACGGACGTGACCACCAAACTATCCTCTGTAGAGAACAATTTGGTGCTGTAGAAGTAGGTCTCTGCCATATAATCCAAGAGAATTCTGAAGGATGTCCTTATATAAGGCATTCCCAGGAGCTAGTCCACAGGTGAACCTCCAAAGGCAGCATCATTCTACTGTTGCAGTCCTGTCCACGGTGTAGCCAGTAGTAAAGTCAAACAGAGCCCTGGCAAAACAAAAGGCCAGCAGTGTTTCATTGTCACGGTAGGACTATCAGCACAATCCTTGTCTTGTGCACTTTTCCGTGGCTGAGGCTATTTGACCTTATTTACATATGCCAGGGAAAGAAAAAGGGTGACTAAGTCTGGGTCCCTGCTATAAAATACACATACATTCCCTCACTTGATTTAAACCCTCAATACTACTAACATGGGGCTCTTGCTGCTTCCTTAGTCACTTTTCATTGCTATCTATGACATTTAAAATCTTATGGGATTCTGGTGAATGAATACAAATGACCCACTCCATACTATAATTACATCCATATTTTAAGTATAATATTTTAAGTGTTTGCTAACGTCTTAAGTAAGACATACACTTTCTTTCTTGTCTTTTCCAAATTAGCAAAGGTTACACAGTGCATTTTTAATAGGTTTGGCCTATGTATTTAGCCAAGTTGTAATTTTATTAGTAGGATTAAGGTTGTGGAATAGATGTTTAATTGGTATATATTAATAGCTCCGTAATATTTGTTCTTGAAAAGGAAGATTTCCTGGCTAGTGAGAGACCTCTTTAGCCCAGCTGACTTAAAAAAAAAAAACTTAAAAAAAGCCTATTTTAGATTCCTTTTAGATTCACAGAAAAATTATGAAAGCAGCACGTAGAGTTCCCATATATTCTACTCTCAATTTCTCCTATTATTAACATCTTACATTAGCAGGATATATTTGTTATGAACGGAAAACTGATATTGATACATTATGAACTAAAATCCATACTACATTCAGATTTCTTTTTTTTTAGTTTTTATATAACATCTCTCTCTCTCTCTCTCTCTCTCTCTCTCTCTCTCTCTCTCGCTTTTGCAGATCCCATCCAGAACACCACATTACATTTAGTCATTGTGTCTCCTTAGGCTTCTCTTAGCTGTGACAGGTTTTCCTCATGTTGGCTGACCTTGATGGTCTTGAGGAGTACATGTCAGATACTTTATAGAATTGAGATTCTGATCTTGTCTTCATGATCACACTGGGGTTGTAGGTTTTGAGGAGGAAAACCACAGAGGTAAAGTGTCATTCTTATCACAGCAAGGGTACATACTATCAACACGATCGAGGAATGTTGATATTGGCCCTGACCACCTGGCTAGGGGAGTGGGTTTTGAGGATCTCGTCCATTACGTGGCTCCTTCCACCCCCCAAGCTGCGTTCTGTGGAAGGAAATCACTGTGCACAGCCCACACTTAAGCAGTAGGACTTATAGTCCCATTTTATCTCCAAAAATCATCTGAAATTCTTCTGCATGGAGATTTGTCTCTTGTCATTCATTCATTATTTATACCAGTATGGACTCCTGAATATTTATCTTAGATTTTGGGTTATGACCAAAACTACTTTATATGTATTGTTGCTCCCGTCATTCCAGCTTTGGGCCTGGAGCGCTTTCCCTGGTTCCCATGTCCCTTTGACAGACCCCCAACATTGTGGAGTTGTTAAAAGCACTTTCTTGTCTTTTGGCCCCATAAATGCTTCAGAATCCTTGTGTGTAACTCCTGTCCTAGTCCTGGGATCACTCATTTTCCTGAGAAGCCCTGGTTCCTTTTATTGGGGAATGGTAGTAGAAACCAAGCGCAGGGCACTGGGTGTGCTCATTGCCACCGAGGTGCCATTGCCTTGAAGTCCTCTCAGCTAACAGATCGAGCACAATAGATGTTTGCATACTATCACCTGTGAGTATGCACATCTCTATAGATATTGCTATATTCTATGAATATTGTATGTAGCCACCTGTTTCTATATTAAGCTAAACATGACTTGATGCTGATGTCTCCATGACTGCATGGATCAGTCTGGTGTCCTCCCCCTGTTGGTCTGTAACTGCCTAGTCCAACAGGAAGAAACCTGGTTCCCAGCAACTTATTTAATTGTTCTATTCCTGTGTCCCATGTAAAGATTTTTAATTATTTATTTATTTTACTTATTTTTAATTTATTTGACAGAGAGAGAGAGCCACAGGTGGAAGGGGGAATCAGGCTCTCCACTGAGCAGGGAGCCCAATGTGGGACTCGATCGCAGGACCCTGGGATCATGACCTGAGTCAAAGGCAGATGCTTAACCAACTGAGCCACCCAGGTGTCTATACCCCATGTGTGGTGGTTCAGAACTGCTAACCCATATCCCCCATGTAAAATAAGTTTTTCAACTAAAGTACAGTATTTGTGTGCAGTTACTTTTGCCTTAGACTCTACTCCTTTCCAAATTTATTTAGGTAAAGACTTTTTCCTTCCATCCGTTTCAGGGAGGTGGTTTTATACATTTGTAACAGAATCTTTTGTCATATTCCCCTTCCTAGACTACTCTGACCACCATAATAATGTTTAAAATTTTTGTTGGTTAAGGTTTACTCTTTGTGTTGTAAAGTTCTATACAGTTTTGGTGAATACTAAAAAATATTTTTGGTGAATGTAAACTACCATGTATCCACCATTACAGTATCCTATAGAGTAGTTTTACTTCCCTAAGAAGTTCCCTATACTTCACCTCTTTAATTCTCCCTATTCCCTTCAATTCCCTTCAAACTCTTGGAAACCACAGCTTGGTTTACAATCTCTCTAGTTTTGGCTTTTCCAGGATTTCGTATAAATGTGATTATATAGCCTATTCAGACTGGCTTCTTTTATTAGCCCTACACATTTAAGATGCATTTATGTCAGCATGGCTTTATAACTCATTATTTTTTTATTGTATTGTATGAATACATTGAAAAGACCAATGGTAGTATATCCATCTAATCATTTATTGAAGGACATTGGTCACCTCCAGCTTTTGATAATAAGTAAGGCTGCTTAAACATTCAAGTGCAGGTTTTTTTAAATGGGTGTAAACTTTCAAATCAGTTGGGTAAACATACAGAAGTGTCATGTTGGATCTATGGTAAGACCATGTTTCTCTGTTTGGCTTTCTAAGAAATTGCCAAACTGTATTCCAAAGTGGCTTTTCCATTTTGTGTTCCCAGCAGCAATGAATGAGAGCTTCTGTTGCTCAATAAACTCACCAGAAGTTATTGTAGCCAATGTTCTGGAGTTCAGTCATTCTAATAGTTGTGAAATGTCTGTGTTGTTGGTTATTGGTTGTTGTTTATTGTTTTTTTGGTACATATAACAGAAGCTCTCTCAACTGGTCCTCCTTTAACGCTCTTGACTTCCACTTAAGAGGCTCAAGAATTAACTGACATCCTCTACTTTTCTTTTAAAACATGGCCAAGAGTCTGTTCCCTGGTGAGGGACTCTCTTGCTCATCTGTGCACTTAAGTCCCTCTGCCCCGCCCCGAGATTCATGCTCACCAAGAATCACTTTTGTTTCTGTACATGTTTATGCCAGATATATTTATTATAATCATATAGTCTTTCTATAAATTATATAAATTGATAAAATGTGAGGGTGAAATGAAAGCATTGTCTTTCTTTTGATGAAAACTTAATGAAGGCTTTGGGAAAGATTTAAAGGCAAGTGACTAAAAAATGCTGTTGAACTGGGTGTGGGTGGGGCAACTAATGATGAAAATTAGAAAATTGTAAACATCTGCACTCCTATTTTCTACCCAGATTTCTTGTGGATTTTTTTCTAAGTTTTTTATTTAAATCCTGGTTAGTTAAAAAAAATTCTAGTTAGTTAACATATAGTGTAATATTGGTTTCAGGGGTAGAATTTAGTGATTCATCACCTACATATAACACCTAGTGTTCATCACAACAAATGCCCTCCTGAGTCCCCATTCCCTTAGCCCATCCCCCACCCCCACCTTCCTCTTCTTGTGGTTCTTAAAATCACTCAGACTAGAAAATGGAGAAGGATCAGAGATTTGGTTTAAAAACAAGGGAGGAGTGAGAAATCAAGTCACAGGTCCTAAACTCAAAGAAAAGGACTATGACCTGAACCTCAGGATTTCCAGGGTCAGGATTTTACACTAAGTGATGAATAGCTTGTGTGTTGGAGAAAATGAGATGCATCTAAGTTTTATGTGTTACTCATGTGGAGAAATTATCTACCAATTAGACACCTGCTCAGAAAAATGTAAAATACGATTGCATTTTAAAAGTATTATTTGCGGGGCGCCTGGGTGGCTCAGTTGGTTGAGCGACTGCCTTCGGCTCAGGTCATGATCCCAGAGACCCGGGATTGAGCCCCACATCGGGCTCCCTGCTCGGCGGGAAGCCTGCTTCTCCCTCTCTCACTCCCCCTGCTTGTGTTCCCTCTCTGGCTGTGTTTCTCTCTGTCAAAAAGAAAAACAAAAACAAAAACAAGTATTATTCGCACTTAAAAAAAAATCCTCCAAGCAACTACTAGTCTCTATTGTATTAGAAAATAGGGTTTTTATAGTAAAAAGGTTTTATTTATCTTTTATTTAGAGAGTACAAGCAGGGGGAGGGGCAGAGGGAAAGAGAGGATCTGAAGCAGACTGAGCTGACTGCTGAGCTTGATCTCGAGCCTGAGATTGTGACCAGAGCTGAAATCTAGAGTCAGACTCTCAGTTGACTAAGTCACCTAGGCGCCCCATAAATGAATTTTTGAATCCATAAGTGGGGTTCTGGGATGGGCATAGAATATAATGTAAAATTTAGAGGTCAGTAATTAAAAACTAGAGCTATTGAGGAAATCTGTCCAACTGAAAACTCTAATGTGTCTAGAGACCTAAGGGCATTTTTTTCTCTATTCATAGGCATGACTCTATAATAGAAATAAATGTTGTCTTTGTAATCACAAGCTTGTCTGGCTGGGATAGTGAGTTTGAGTGACCCCTGTGAATGAATACAGTCTGACAGAGAGGGCTTTCCTCCTTTGGGCTTCTTTAATCTGATTTTTTACTTTCCCTGATACCAAGATCACTTTGGGACATCGGTTATGAGTCATGTTGCTAGAAAACTACCAGAATTAACAGTAATAATCTAACTTGAGTTCTATCATGTTTGGTTTTTAACATTTTTGTATGTTCAAAAATTTCCAAATGGGGAATTTTGATTTTAGTAATCAGGAAATAAAATTAAAATAACTAACCCGTATAGATTTAGAAGTGCTTTGCTGTTTGCAAAGTGCTTTTAAATCTGCCATCTCTAGCGACCACCACGACCACCTATCTGCTCTGTGATTTGTCTGCTTTCTGGTCCTTTGGTCTCCAGTTTACAGTCCTTTTGTGAATGAGCCCTCTTGCTCAACTCTAGGCCCCCACAGTTAAAATCAGAAATAGAGAAGATGGCTTAACTTGTGCTCTAGCTGAAACCTATTGTTCTTATTCCTTATCACACTTTTTTGAAGTGTTGCTGAAGGTGTTTTGCAATGACCCAGAACATACCAACCACCAGGACAGAAAAGCCCAGGTTGCACTGGAATGCCCAGAAAACCACACCCTTCCGTTCGTTCCCTTCCCCATGATCTGTTGATGTTGATTATGGGCTGAATGTACCAACCATCACCATGATGATACCCTCCCTTCCTGCTCTCTTGCACGCACCTGCCTGCACTGCTCTGTAAAACTCTTGCTGTCCATCTTGCAGGCTGAGAGGTGAGTTATCAAGGCTTGAACCTGTCCCCTCCCTTGGCTGCTGGCACCTAAAATAAATTTCTCCTTTTCTCTAAACCCTCCTCCCTTGCATCATTGCCTTCTCTTGCTATGATTTCATCCGAGTTTACGCATCAACAGTGTTGGCAAGCAGAGCTGGAGCTAGGCTTTAACTTTTTCCAGCAGCCCTCATTGGGTTCCCCGGGTTGGAGATCACCTCTCTTCCTGAGTTAGTGGCTTTCAGAGATGTTCCAGTTTCCAGTAACAGTTTTTCTCCATTGTCCTGCTCCGTGGTTCTCGGGCCTCCTCAAGCCCAGATACCACCACCTCCACCCCAGTTCTTCTACCCTTTTCTGCCATTGACTCTCCATCAGTTATGGGTCAGAAAGTCTTTTGACATTTAGATGAAAGCTGTGAGTTGTCTCTCAGGGAAATCTCTTTTGGAGAGCTCATGATATTTGGCATTGTTTCAAGGGATTCTTGGAGCCTGTGGAGCCCATCCATTCACACCTTCCCTTGCCTGGAACTTCTCTAACTTTGAGATTTCATTGCCTGACCTGTCCCTCTGAAGCCACAACTTATGGTTACAATCATCCCTCCATGACTACCACACATTTATACACTGTTGCCAAGACTTCTGGCTTTTGCTCCTGGCTTTTCCATCAGTATATCAGAACACACTGGTCTTAATGTCCTTCCCCAAGTAGTTTAGACACACTTAAAGATGTTCTGCACACCCACACATTCCAGTGTGTGGGGCGGCGGGGGGGGGGAGGGCTTAGCCTGCACCAACAACAAGCAATTCTGACACCAGGTGAGTGTCTTACATTCAGCACAATCCTGACACTATCCAGAGAGGTCACTAGATTCCACAGGTGAAGGGTTCAGTCTTATCAGGCTTCTCCCCGCGGTCACGTCACATGCCAATTACTTGTGGTTCTGACAACGGGCTCCAGAGTGGAGGTTCCCATGATCCCCTCTTGGGTTTGGTTAATTTGTAAGAGTGGCTCACAGAACTCAGGAAACCCTTTTACTCACTAGATTACAAGTTTCTTACAAAAAGATGTTAAAAACTATGAATCAACAACCAGATGAAGAGATACATAGGGAGAGGTCCTGAACAAAGGAGCTTCTGTCCTGGGGTCTGGCACAGAAGTTCTGGTTCTTTAACCTGGAAGCTCTTGGATCCCCTCCTGTTGGGTTTTTAGGAAGACTTTATTACATAGGCATGATTGATGAACTCATTGGTCATTGATGATTGATTCAACCTCCAACCTCTCTCCCTGTCAGGAAATCACAGGGATGGGACTGAAATTTCTAGTCCTCTATTCAAGATTGGTTTTTATTTCTCTCTCTCTCTCTTTTTAATAAGCTCTACACCCAACCTGGGCTCAAACTCACGGTGCTCCACTGTGTCCGAGAGGGTTGGTTCTTCTGTGAGCCCCCATCCTTAGAGGCTTCCCAAAAGTCAGCTCATTAATATAAATCCAGTTGTAGTGGGAAGGGACTTGTTACAAATACCAAGGTACACATTTCAACTTTATGGCTCTGGAGTTTCTCAGGAGCTGAGGACAGGAGACAAAATATTATAAAAAATAGGCTCCTATTGCTCAAGAAATTCAAGGATCTGAGGAACTGTGAGTCAGGAATCAGGGGAAAAGACCAGGTACATATGAGAAATATACTTTAGTCACCTGAGTGATCTAATATATATTTCTTTTTTAAAAAGATTTTTTATTTATGTATTTGACAGAGAGAAACACAGCTGGAGAGGGAACACAAGCAGGGGGAGTGAGAAAGGGAGAAGCAGACTTCCCACTGAGCAGGGAGCCTGATGCAGGGTCTCCGGGATCATGACCTGAGCCAAAGGCAGACGCCCAACCAACTGAGCCACCCAGGCGCCCCTAATATATATTTCTTATAAATCACAATAACCCACCACTGTCCGATATTTTACCTCCTCTTGCCCCCCCCCCCTTTATATTTGACCATCAGAAAATCTCTAGTCCTGGACCTAACCCACTGTTCTCATGCTCTGTTATGCCCATTTCCTCATCCTGCTAGGGAAAGTCAGACAACTGATACTTCAGAGGTACTGTCTCCAATCTCATCCACACTCTTAATATACCCAGCCACGTGCCTATGAACCCCTAGTCGGGTTATCTCTTTTTTCCCACAACAATTTCAAAATGTCTTCTCTCAAGGCCTCGCACACCCTCCAGACTCACGGTCACAACCCCTCCCTCTGCAGGCAGCAAGCACTGCTCAAGGTGGCAAGGTCTACCTCTGGAAGGCTTCCAGTTTTTTCTATTTCCAAGGCAACAGGGAAACATCTCAGAGCAGTGATTTTCAAAGTGAGGTTCCCCAGACCAGCAACATCAGTATCAGCATCTCCTGGAATCTCATTACACATGTCATTCTCATGCCCCACACCAGATCCCTTAAATCAGAAACCCTGGGGGTGGGAAGCCCACCAGGTGATGCAGATGTATGCTAAATTACTGTAAGAACAATGGTCTTAAAATAAGAGGCGGCTTCTGCTTTCTTCTTTAGCCTTATTTCTGGCTACATTGCCAGCTCCATTTTGTTGGACCTCTGACCTTGCAGAGCTGTGGAACTAACCACTGCCCAATCTGCCCAAGCTTTCCCTTGGCTCAGGAGAGCTGCTTTCTCAGCTTGGAAGACCCCACTGCTCTTTATTCTCCATTACTCCTTGTCTCTCAACATGAGGAACTTTAGGGACTTCCCACATCCTAGAGCTAATCTAGATGTGTGTGTCTTTTCATTATTGTTTGCAGTGAGAGAAAACCACATGACAACACAGTGTGCATTTGGAGTATCATTCTTTTGCATTCATTTGGCTCTTGTTATATGGATCAGTGATAAGTTTGGTTGGAATTAGGAGAACTTCAAGGTTAGTCAGGAGGAAGGAGGGCAAGGCAAACTTTGTTCAGGTGACCGTGTAGCCCCTGTGTTTCCAGTTTATGATTTCAGAGAATAGCTCTCACAAATGCATCAGACCTTCCTGGGCTAGATGGTACACTTGTGTCATTCAAATGAATTCTAGGAGGAAGAGGTCTGAAGGAAAAAAATTAATTTGAAATAAATTATTCTTTTGGGTAATTTGCCCTTCTTATGAAGCCGAGCAATCAACTAGAGCTAAGAAAATTACTTCCATGTGAATACTTTGCTTTGGAATGATGACTTTTCTTCTGCAGGAAATGCATTTCACCTGGCTGCACTGTGAGAGCAGGTTCATCCCTTTTCAATGGTCATTTGCTAGAAAGTTTTAGTGTGATTAATTTCCTCGTGGTTTCTACCCAACAACACACTGGCCCAAGTGTTTTGTCTTATGTAGTTGTTGTTTTTTGGTCTCTTGAAAATCTTTTGGTTCTATGTAGATAGGAGACATGCCTAGGTTAGAACCTGATGGAATTCTTTAGTATTTTCTGTGCAATTTTCAGACTACTGATGAGGTAAACAGACACTTGTATATAAAAAGAACACCCATGCATCATTTGGCCACTTTTTAAATTTTGAGTTGAACTCACAATTTTTTAGCTGTTCCAAACCACAATCACATGAGCCTATCCAACTACAATATTATCATATAAGATTATTTCAGAATTTTCATGATAATGTCACCTATACATTATAGCAATAGAAGAACCATGGGATTTCATATTTTGAAGCTTCCTGAATACTGACTATGTAGCATTTTCCAACTTTTTTTAAATGTTGCTTTTGCATCAAGTATGGCCCTGAATTTTTTAAAGCATTATCTCATAATTTCCTTTTACTTAAGACTACAGCCAAGTAAATAAAGTACAATGGGTTCTACTTGTTCAGTTACACTTGTCATCATATGTTTAGATTTTCTATGTCCTAATTACTTTTTGTCTGCTTAATCAGTTATTGAGAGATTTCTTTTTTTTTTGAAGATTTTATTTATTCATTTGACAGAGAGAGAGATCACAAATAGGCAGAGACGCAAGCAGAGAGAGGAGGAAGCAGGCTCCCCGCTGAGCAGAGAACTGGATGTGGGACTCGATCCCAGGACCCTGAGATCATGACCTGAGCTGAAGGTAGAGGCTCAACCCTCTGAGCCACCCAGGCATCCCAGTTATTGAGAGATTTCTTAAGTTTGCAATTGCTCTCAGTAATTCTTTTATTTTTGCTTCATCTATATTAAGGCAATGTCATTCAAGGATATCCAGATGCAGAATGGGTATTTCACTAACCAGTGTATCCTTAATAATTCAGTTGGATACAAAGTATATTTTACTTTATGTAATATAGTTGTATTAGCTTTGTATTGCTGTTGCTACAAATCATTAAAATTTAGTGGCTTAAAACAACACAATTTACTATCTTATAGTTCTGTGTCTGACGAGTCTGAAGTGGGTCTTCCCACACTAAGATTGAAGTGGGCTGAACAGGGCTGATTACCTTTTTGGAGGCCCTAGCAGTGAATCTCTTTTCTTGCCTTTTCTGGTTCCAAAGGCCACCTCTATTCCATGGCTCACGTCTCCCTTCCTCCACCTTTGAAACTAGCAATGTTACATTTCTCTCTGTAGTACATTCAGAGTCACACTTTTCTCTGACTGCCCCTCTTGCACTTTTCAGGTCCCCTGTGATTACGTCAGGTCCCCTGTGATTACGTCAGGCCCACTTGAATAATCCAGGATAATCTCCCTATTTAAGGGGTAGGAGATTAGCAACCTTAATTCCATTTGCAACCCATTTTTCCTTTGCCATGTAACCAAATATATTCACAGGTCCCAGAGATCAGGACATGGATAGCTTTGGAGGGGGGCAGCAGTCATCATTCTGCTTACCACTAATAGCTGTGACAGTTTCTGTTTAGTATGTGTGTAGTAGATCTCTTTAGTTTTAATCATTGAGAGTCCTTGTGTTGTAGTTGTGTCTCTTGAAAATAGCATATAACTGGATGGATTTCTTCCTCCTCTGCTTAAATAACAGATTTATTGTCTCACAGCTCTGGAGGCTAGAAGTCCAAGATGAAGGCATGATTGGTTCCTTCTAGGGGCTGTGAGAGAATCTTTTCCATGCTTCTCGCCAGATTCTGGTGGCTTTTGGCCAAACTTTGGTGTCCCTTAGTTTGCAGAGACATCATCCTGATCGTTCCCTTCATCTTCAGATCGTTCTCTCCCTGCACGCACGTCTCTGTGTCCAAATTTCCCCTTTCTACAAGGACACCCGTCATTTTGAATTAGGGTCTACTGTAATGGCCTCATTTTAGCCTAACAAATTCCATCTGCAATAACTCTATTTCCAAATAAGTTTACATTTTGAGGTGTTGAGAATTAGGGCTTCAACATACAAAATTTGGGGAGATACAATTCAATCTGTAACAGCTCTCTTTCTTATTTTTGCACACTTCGAAATTCGTCATGACATTATGTTTACTTATTTGGTTACCCGGTGTTTGGTTCTCCTTTGCATTTTGTAGCTTAGTACTCTTTACTTCTGTTTTCAATTTTCTTCTTCTTCAAGTATACTTAATCTTTTTTTTTTTTTTAAGATTTTATTTATTTGACAGAGAGAAACACAGCAAGAGAGGAAACATAAGCAGGGGGACTGAGAGGGAGAAGCAGGCTTCCTAACGAGCAGGGAGCCCGATGTGGGGCCCGATCCCGGGTCACCAGGATCATGACCTGAGCCGAAGGCAGTTGCTTAACCAACTGAGCCACCCAGGCGCCCCAAGTATACTTAATCTTGACTTGTTTGAAAAATGTCTTTGTTATGTCCTCATTCTTTTTTTTTTCTTTTTATGTCCTCACTCTTGGATGGCATTTTAGTTGGGTCTAGAATTCCTTCTTTTAGTAATTTGAGAATATCATTTCAGTGTCATACATTTCCTTTTGTTACCATTGTGAGGTCTGCAATCAATCTCATTGTAGTTTCTCTGTAGATGGTATTTCTTTTTTTTTTTTTTTTTTGCTGGTGGCTTTAAAGATCTCTCTGTTGTTTGCTGCAATTTTACTACACTATGTCCAGGTGTGGATTTATTTTTACTCATTCTGATTGGGACCCATTGTTTCCTGAGTCTGCTGAGATAGGCCTTTTGTCATTCCCAGAAAAATGTCAGTCTTGATATCCAAGAATGTTGCTTTTGCACATTTTCTCTATTATATCACAAAGTTTTCTTTTTTCTTGCAATTGTAAATTTTTTGAGGTATGAAATATATGGAAAATGTACACATCATAAATGTACAGTTTGATTAGTATTCACCCCTGCTTTACCAGCACCCTGATCAAGAAATAGAACAGGGGCATCTGGATGACTCAGTCAGTTAAGTGACTAACCCTTGATTATGGCTCAAGTCATGATCTCAGATTGTGACATTGATTCCCACATTTTGCTCTGCCCTGAGCATGGAGCCTGTTCAGGATTCTCTCCTCTGCCCCTCCTCCACTCTCTCTCTCTGGAAAAAAAAGAAAAGAAGGAAGGAAGGAAAGAAAGGAAGAAAGAAGGAAGGAAGGAGGAAAGAAAGAAAGAAAAAGAAAGAAAGAAAAGGAGAAAGGGAGAAAGAGAAATAAAGAAAGAAGTAAAATACTAGGACTTCTATCTGTATAGATTAGCTTTTCCTCTTTTTGAGCTTTATAAAAATGGAACCATGTGGTATGTACTCTTCTGTCACTTTCACTCAACATTATGTTTATGAAATTCATCCATATTTTTGTATGTAGTGGTCATTTATTCATTCTTGTCACAGTATATAGTATTCTATTGTATGAGTTCTGATTAGAATTTTTATTAGAAACATGTTGGACCATCTTTCCCATCCTTCATGTCTTTTAACGTCTCTCTTCCATTTCCATCTTTTTAATTCTTTGTAAATTCCTCAGATTTCCCTTCATGTTCACTAAGTATCTACTCAGCTATACTGAATTTGATGCTTAGTGCAAAAACTGAATTGTGTATTTTGATGACAGACTTTTTTAAAAAAAGATTTTATTTATTTATTTTAGAGAGAAGAAGTGTGTGCACAAGCACTTGCAAGTGAGTGTTAGTTGGGGGAGGACCAGAGAAGGAGGGAGAGAAAATTTCAAGCAGACTCCTGGCTGAGCATGGAGCCCAATGTGGGACTCGATCTCATAACCCTGGGATCATGACCTGAGCCGAAACCAAGCGTCAGGTGCTTAACTGACTGAGCCATCCAAGCACCCCTCGTTGTCCCTTTAAAAAATATGCTTGTTCTGTTTTATTTCAGAGTGTTTATGTGTTTAATTTTTCTTCTTTGTTTTATTAATCTTAAACATAATTATTTAAATTCAGATGACTCTTAAATGAAACTTCAGAGGATGTAATGTTGGTATTTTTTGTATATGCTTACTTTTTTTTTTTTAAAGATTTTATTTGACAGAGAGAAACACAGCCAGAGAGGGAACACAAGCAGGGGGAGTGAGAGAGGGAGAAGCAGGCTTCCCGCCGAGCAGGCAGCCCGATGTGGGACTCGATCCCGGGTCTCCGGGATCATGACCTGAGCCGAAGGCAGTTGCTTAACCAACTGAGCCACCCAGGCACCCTGCTTACTTTTTTTTTAAAAAAAGATTTTATTTATTTATTTGACACACACAGAGAGAGTTCACAGGTAGGCAGAGAGGCAGACAGAGAGAGAGGGGGAAGCAGACTCCCTGCTGAGTGGAGAGCCTGATGTGGGGCTCAGTCCCAGGGCCCTGAGATCATGACCTGAGCCAAAGGCAGAGGCTTAACTCTCTGAGCCACCCAGGTGTCCCAACATATGCTTACTTTTGTTCTTGGTGCATTTTTTTTCCTTATCAATAATTTTGAATTAAGAGCTGATTGTACAGGGGTTTCTTACATTTGGGACTATAGTGTAGTCTTGGAGGATTTTCTCTTCAGAATGGTTTCATGTGTTTCTGCCTGGAATCTCAAAGGTATCATTAAAGTCTGTGCTAGCTTTCATATTAATTTCTGGGCTTGGAGGTTTCTGAATTATAAAGATAGTATATATTATTAGAATATATGTATATATTGGGCTTGAGTAAGGTCCAAGCTCTCATTCTGAATTCTCAGGTGAGAATCTTTCCTGCTGAGTCCAGTACTGATACAGACAACAACCTTTGCCCAGTAAACTATTTGTGATTGAGGGAAGTTTATGGAATAATGCAGCCAACACTGCAACTTACAGCTGGGTCACTGACTCCAAGAGAGAAGTGGACTTGGAATCCAAGAATGAGTCCCAAGACTGAGGTTTCAGTGAATCTTGTTGAATAAATAAGGTATGAGAGAATCTAGAAATTAAGCAAGGATTGGTAATGGACTATCAAAGAGGCAGAACAGTACAGGAGCAGGTGCAATGAGCAAGTGAGGTGGTCCTGGGGCTAATTTTCAGTACTCTGATCTTAGTCCTGATATTACATTTAAGCCATCTTTTTGCTTAGCTTGAGCCCTTCTCTGGACTGAGGCAGGTTCTTAATGGCACAGTTGTTGGCCAATCTCATTTTTGAAATTCTGAATTATGAGAAGTTGTCTTTAGACTGTCCTATTGTCCTGTATGACTTTCCCCATCCTGCCTGCTGGAGCCACTCTCCTTACTTTCCTAGTTCAAAGCCTCTAGGACCAGATTCTCTATCCCCACAAATGTCTATGGGGAGTAGATGATGAGGCAACTAACTTAAGTTCATAAGATGATGGAATGGTGACTGAAGAGAAGGAAAGATGCAGGGGCACATGGCTTCTCAGCTCCAACTTATGGTTGTTAAGTGGATATGCATAGTCTGGGATAGAAATTTAGATTTTTTAAAAAAGAAAACATTAAAAATTGTCAGCAACTCATTCAATTATAAAGATATCCTGTGCTAACCAAAAATACATCTGTGGGACATTGGTTTGCAACTGTTAACCTGAGCTGCCTTTTAGAATCTTCCAGGTGCCTGAATTCCCTCATTCCATGGCAGCCCCCATTCTCCCTCCAGGATTACTTGTTAAATACTGTGTTTTTCCAAATCATCTGCATTCTTAGTTCTCCACCAAATACCACATTCCTTGAATAACCATATATGAGCAAATTCTCACTAGGGTGTAATGGTTGGTTCTTCCCAAATCAGAATGTGAACCCCTGGCAGGAGAACCCAAGGAACAGTGTCTTATGTGTATGACTGATACGGGTATGTGGGGGTATCAATGAGGGTATCAATGAGGGTGGGCTCTGCGGCCAGATATTCATGCCTTCTGGCTCTTCACTTAGAAGTGGAGAGCTCCTGTCTAAGATGGGTCACCCCTCTAGAACTTGATTTCCTTATCTGTACAGTTAGGATAATAATACTTGTCAATGTTGTTGTGAGGCTATTTTAATTTCTATTTTATACTCAATGCTTATTTGTGTTCAGATTATGAGAATGCTATACTTGTGAGACCTTTAAGTCAACCCCCTCCATGTGCAGATTTTGTAGACATGGAATATTGTGGTTCAAGGGATCTGCCCAATGTCTCAGCGGGCCAAATTGGGAATTCATTTGCAATGTTTATTTTTAATGATTATTTTTATGGTGCAATTGACTGTAATGTCCCACAGTGCATCTGTGAGGCAATATGAATTAATTATTAAAGCAACACTGTGGCTCCAAAACTTATCAGATTAAAGTATTGGGAAAAGGACGTGTATACTTCCAGCCCTTTCATTGTATGTAACAATTATGTCATCTCCTTTCTATATAATAGTTATGTAATCTCTTTAAGCCTCAGTTTGTCATCAGGAGGCAGCAGTATCTGCTTTGCACATTGGAGTATTATTCTGAGTGTTAATGGTATGTCTTCGTCCCCAAATTAGGGGTGCAACATGGGCTCATCTCTTTAAAGAATAAAACTAACCCAAGATAATATGTTCTCAACTGGCAGAAAAGTCAGTATCTCCTTCTCGGGGCCATCATTCCCCCAAACTGTTCAGGAACCTGAGGGTTATAGTGTTCCAAGGTAGGGAGGGGTGGGTGGTTGGGTGTCAAAACCAAAGTTGCATCAGTTCTCCATTGCTACTACTTCTTGCTTACAGAGTCCTTGTCAGAACCATGCCCTCCAGAGACTTTTTTTCTTAGATTTATTTATTGTGGGCAAGTAGAGGGAGAGGGAGAGAAAATCTCAAGCAGACTCTGCACCAAGTGCAGAGCCCGATGCCATGAGATCCTGACCTGAGCTGAAACTAAGAATAGGATGCACTTAACTGATCGAGCCACCCAAGCACCCCAGAAACTTTCTGCGATCGTGGAAAGGATGCCGCCTCTGGGAAGACACAGCCCTGTGAACGCTTTAGTTTCACTTGCATTCACATGGTGGCCCTGGTCAGTGGGGACACCTGGTCGGGCACCTCCTGAGAGAGGGACGCTGGTGTGACGCTGACTGAGGTTCTTGCCGGTCATTGTGGATTGCGAGGGAGGCTGGGCCCTGCCTTGCTCAGGCTTGCAGGGACATAAGTCTCACTTCTCAGCTGTTTCAACTCGTCTGGCTGCTGTTCCGGGGGGCACCGGGGGAGCATTTGTACGATCTCCTGCTCCTCCATGGACAGTCACACACTTAGAATGCAGACGGTCTGAGATCTGCCCCTCTTGTGAACTCCAGGGAAATCTGCCCTCCACACTCCTCCACTTGCTTTAAAGTCCAGTGGTGATTTATTCCCCTAAAGTTGAATCTGGTGATTTCTGGAATTTGCTATGACTAAGCGAAACAAAATAAAAAGACCTGATGCAAGTTAATGGAAAAAGACAGTCACTTCAACAAATGGCATTGGGAAAACTGAAAAACTGGACAGCTACCCACAAGGCAATGAAACAGGACCGTTTTCTTACACCATCCACAAAAATAAACTCAGAATGTATTAAAGACCTAAATGTGAGACCTGAAACCATAAAATCCATAGAAATATAGGCAGCAAAGTCCTTGATATTAGCCAAAGAAACATTTTTTCTAGATATGTCTCCTTTGGCAAGGGAAACAGGAGCAAAATTCAACTATTGGGAATACATCAAAATAAAAAGCTTTTGCACAGCATAAGAAACCATCGACAAAACAAAAAGATAACTCACTGAATGAGAGAAGAGATTTGCAAATGATATCTCCAATAACGGGTTAACATCCAAAATATATAAAGAACTTACGCAACTCAATACCAGAAAACCAAATAACCTAGTTTAAGAAAATGGGCAGAAGACATGAACATTTTCCCAAAGAAGACATACAGATGGCCACCAGACACATGAAAAGATGCTCCATTACTCATCATTGGAGAAGCATAATTTAAAAGCCCAAAGAGATATCACCTCATCCCTGTCAGAATGGCTAAAATGAAAAACACAAGAAACAACAAATGTTGGTGAGGATGTGGAAAAAAGGAACGCTTGTACAGTGTTGGCGGAAATGCAAACTGATGCAGTCACTATGGAAAACAATCGCTCCTCAAAGAATTAAAAGAATTACCCTTTGACCCATCAATTCCACTACTGGGTATTTACCCAAAGAATGTGAAAACACTAATTTGGAAAGACATATGCACTCCTATGGTTATTGCAGCATTATTTACAATCGCCAAGATATGGAAGCAACCCAAGGGTCCATTGATAGATGAATGGATAAAGAAGATGTGGTGTAGACATACAATGGAACATTAGCCATAAAAGGATGAAATCTTGCCATTTGCAACAACATGGGCGGATCTAGACGGTATAAGGCTAAATGAAGGAAGTCAGAGGAAGACAAATGCCATTTGATTTCACTCAGATGTGAAATTTAAGAAACAAAACAAATGAACAAAGAAACAAGGAGAC
>PITA01027211.1:0-21299 GCA_004023965.1 Spilogale gracilis | reverse complement strand
AGACATTTACTATTCCCAATATCTATGAGAATCCCTAATATCTTTTTTTGATTGAATTTTTTTTATTGTTACTTAAATTTTTTTCCAGTGTTCCAAGATTCATTCCCCATTCCCCACACCCAGTGCTCCATGAAATAGATGCCCTCAGTACCCACCACCAGGCTCTCCCATCCCCCCACCACCTTCCCTCCAAGTCCCTCAGTTTGTTTCTGTGTCCAAAGTCTCTGTTGTTTTGTTTCTCTCCCTGGATTACCCTGCTTCCCATTTACTTTCCTTCTCCTACTGTCCTCTAGGTTACCCCTTAGGCACCGCAAGTAAGTGAAACTATGTGATACTTGACTTTCTCTACTTGCCTTATTTCACTCAGTATAATCTCTTCCAATCCAGTCCATGTTTCTACAAAAGTTGGATATTCATCCTTTCTGATGGAGGCATAGTGTTCCATTGTATATGTACCACATCTTCTTTATCCATTCATCTGTTGAAGGGCACCTTGGCTCTTTCCACAGTTTGGTGATTGTGGCCATTGCTGCGATGAACATTGGGGTACATGTGGCCCTTCTTTTCACTACATCTGTATCTTTGGGGTAAATGCCCAGTAGTGCAATTGCAGGGTCAGAGGGTAGCTCTAGTTTTAATTTTTTAAGGACTCTCCACACTGTTTTCCAAAGCAGCTGCACCAGTTTATATTCCCACCAACAGTATAAGAAGGTTCCCCTTTCTCCACAGCCTCTCCAACACTTGTTGTTTCCTGACTTGTTAATTTTGGCCATTCTGACTGGTGTAAGGTGGTATCTCAGTGTGGTTTTGATTTGAATTTTTCTGATAGCTAGTGACGCTGAACATTTTTTCATGTGTCTGTTAGCCATTTGTATATCTTCTATGGAGAAATGCCTCTTCATGTCTCTTGCCCATTTTTTGATGTGTTCGTCTTCTTTTTGGATGTTGAATTTGAGTAGTTCTTTTTTTTTTAAAGGTTTTATTTATTTGACAGAGAGAAACACAGCTAGAGAGGGAACACAAGCAGGGGGAGTGAGAGAGGGAGAAGCAGGCTTCCCGCCGAGCAGGGAGCTCGACGTGGGACTCGATCCTGGGTCTCCGGGATCATGACCTGAGCTGAAGGCATTCGCTTTACCAACTGAGCCACCCAGGTGCCCCTTGAGTAGTTCTTTATAGATCTCGGATACCAGCCCTTTGTCTGTAGTGTCATTTGCGAATATCCTCTCCCATTCTGTGGGTTGCCTCTTTGTTTTGTTGACTGTTTCCTTTGCTGTACAGAAGCTTTTTATTTTGATGAAGTCCCAGAAGTTCATTTTTGCTTTTGTCTCCTTTGCCTTTGGAGACGTGTCTTGAAAGAAGTTGCTGTGACCGATGTCAAAGAGGTTACTGCCTATGTTCTTTTCCAGGATTTTGATGGATTCCTGCCTCACTTTGAAGTCTTTCATCCATTTTGAGTTTGCCTTTGTGTGTGGTGTAAGAGAATGGTCTATTTTCATTCTTCTATATGAAGCTGTCAAATTTTCCCAGCACCATTTATTGAAGAGACTGTCTTTTTTCCACTGGATATTTTTTCCTGCTATGTCAAAGATGATTTTCCCATAGATTTGTGGGTCCATATCTGGACTCTCTACTCTGTTCCATTGGTCTATTTCTCTGTTTTTGTGCCAGTCCCATGCTGTCTTGGTAATCACAGCTTTGTAATAAAGCCTGAAATCAGGTAACAAGATGCCCCGAACTTTGCTTTTCTTCTTCAGCAATTCCTTAGCGATTCGGGGTCTTGAGAATCCCTAATATCTTGAATAGATAGAATAAATGCACACACACACACAAAACTAGAAACACATGTCTATGGATTTCTCTCATAAAATATGAAATATTTTGTGGACATTTGCTTCTGTTTTCCTGTAACATAATGGTCACCTGGAGATTAAAGAGTTTCAAACAAAGTTGTGATTGCAGGACCTGTTGATTGGTTTTCCTTAAGGTTTATATTTTAAATTGTATATTTGCAAAATTAAAATATTTAGCCTTTAAGCTCCATTGTGGAGTGTTCCAAATCCAAAATATATAAAAAAAAATAAATAAACAAAAACAAAAACCTAGGTTCTATGTAAAATAATTTTCTAAGTATTTGAGGTAAGAGAAATATCTATAGACAAAACAAACAGATCAGAACAAATTATGACATTGGATAATGAGCCTTGAAGCAGACAGCAAGATGCAGACTAACTCTAAGGCCAAATGTTCAGTCAGCACTGTGATCTGGTAAGTAAGCATTGGACCAGAGATAAGGGGATTAAGGCTGGAACCCTGGGGCTCAAGGGAAGAGACCACAGTGACCTCAGGTCAGTTTCATTTACTGGTTTCCAAGTGCCCCACAGTGTCTAGAATCACTTATTTAGATACTGAGGATTCCTGCAGATTAATATTGAACAAATATGAGATGGAAAATGGAATAATCAGATCTAAGGGAAATAAACCCCCATGAATAGGAGTCAGCAGTAAAAGCTAAAGACAGTGTCATAGAATCCAAAGTCTTCAGATATTGGGATTATGTGATACATTTTAAAAACCAGTTTATAAAATTAATGTGGTGATAAGCCACAGTTGCTTCAAATAGTTATGTAGATTTAACAAAATTAAAAGAAAACACATATTACAAACTACAATAAATGGGCTAAATATAAAATTAAACATGGCTCAATAACAAATAAAATAAATAAGCAGAAATCCTAGAACTTTTGATCCTTGGTAGTTGATACATTTCTTAACACAAAAAAGTTGAAATAATTTACAAACAAATTATTAAAACTTCAGCAAGGTAACTATATATTCAAATAAACATAATAATAACCTGTATTTCTAATTACCAGTAATTACTATTTGGGAAAGTTGATTTTTAAGATATTATTTATAATAGCAACTAAACTATGCGGTAATGATGAATACACTTAATAAGATACGTGCCAAAGAAACAGATAACCACCTTACTTTATTGAATGACAGACAACAAAGAACCCTAAGTAACTGAGAAAACACACTGTGTCTAATAAAATGATCCTTATCATCAATATGCCTACTCTCTTCAAATTTATCCTTAAATTTTTATACTTATAAATTAACACTGTAAGCATCATTTTTGCAAGTGAATTGACAAATTGATTCTAAAATTTGTGTGGTAGAGCAAAGTCCAAGAATAAGGTATTAGAGCCCATCTACCATATATTAGGAAATACAAGGTTGTATTAAAATAATGTAGACACAGGGATTGATGAATGGAACAGAAAGAGAAATCAGACTTAGACCCATAAATGATCAGGAACTATCAAATGATGGACAAGCCTGGATAGATCAGTAAGGAAAAAATGACTATTCAATAGTTATCCACATCTAGTTATCCACAAGGACAAATTTACTGGACCACAATCTTTTACTACACATACGAAAAATTCTGGTGGGTTAGAATTTAAAATTTAAAGACCAGACGTCCACATTTTTAAAGTCAGTATAGGCCACTATCTTTGCAGAGTAGAGAAGCATATTTTAAACAAGACGTAGAAACCCTGGTCACAAACAGAAAGATTGAGATTTAGAGTATCAGTTAGACAAATCACCATAAGGTAATTAAAAATGCAAGCACTGAATTGTCAAAATACATGTACAATGATATTTTTTGTCTCTGACATTTGAATAACTCAATACAAAATATGCAAATAATCCTATTAAAAATAAGTAAAGCATAAGCAAGTATTTCACAGAGGGAGAAATGTGAAGGGCTCACAGACATAATATGCTTATCTTGATTAATAATCAAAGAAATGGAATTAAGCTCATAATTAGATATAATTTAATATCCACTACATTGCCACAATTATAAAGTCTAGCAACACCAAGTACTGAAAAGAATGTCTGTCAAAATGAATTTACATAAACTACTAGGAGTTGTGTGTTGGTACAACCATTTTGGAAAATGGCATTTTCTTGCAACACTGAGTAGTCACATCTATGTTGTACTAACATTTTCACTCTTACATATATATATGTGAGTGCTCTTATGTATGGACATGAGAATAAGAAAGATTGCAGCAGCCTTTATCTGTGGATGTGCCTGTGTGCTGCTTGTATAAAAACATTGAAAACAATAAATGATCATTGCCAAAAGAGTAGATGAAGTATGGTATATTCATTCAGTGAAATACTATATAGAAACAAAATAAACTTCATGTATGTATGGAATGTGCTGAAAGGTTGGTTTTGTAAGCACACAGTGAATGTCCCTGTAAATCACTCTCTTGAGAATGTAGAGATCCTATCTTTTATGTTCCTATTAACCAGGAAATATAGAAAAATATGTTGTACAGTATTCAAGGTCAGGGGCTGAAGGGGTTCACAACCTGGAGGGTTTCCTTTGCAAGGAAGAATACACAGAGGACATGTCGGGGACGGTGCGTGATCTGCCCCTCCGCCCCTCCCACCATGCCCAAGCCACTGGAAAAGTTTGGTGGAGATACCTGTGAATGTGAATGAAAGCTCCTCTGGGCTTTCCCCACCTAAAATCTGGTAAGCAACATACCCTGTGGGTCAGGGCAATATGTCCTTTGTGTGCTTATTCAAGACATGTAGTTCCATTTAATCTTCCTCCTGGTAATCATATCTCTGTATCTCTTATCTGTATTTCTTGATCCCTGTGCCTCAATGGTCTCAACTTCTGTGAGTTTAAGCAATTACTCTGTACCCTGCAGTAACAATACTAATCCTGTCTCTAGGGTGGGTGCAAAAGCAGTTAAAGATTTAACTGCACCACTCAACTTCCTCACTTGGGAATAATAAAAGACTGGGACCCTTGACAGTCCTGGGAGACTGAGAGGCTGAGAGACAAAGGCAGAGGGCCTGCGAGGAGGCAGCAAGAGAGCCTTAGAGAAGAGAGCAAGAGAGCAGCGAGAAACAGCAAGAGAGCCTTTGAGGAGAGGAGCAAGAAACAGAGAGCCTACAAAGAGAGACGGAAACAGAGAAGCAAAGAAAGCAGCAGAAAGAGAAGCAGGCAGAGTAAGAGAGACAAAGAAAGAGAAGTAGAGCAAGAAGGCCAAAGCCAGAGCTAGAGAGCTAGAGCTAGAAAGCCAATGCTAAAAAGCCAGAGCGTGAGGCTGAGCCTGCTTCATAGGTCTCTCCTGACTGACCTCGGGTCTGTCAGCTTGCATTAGATTTCCCTGTCCGTGTCATTATTTCGCCCGCCAGACATCCCGTGGTTCGGGACCCACATCTCTGCCAAGGCTGGCTCTCTGGCGGAGACAATGACAGACCTTGATCTCTTGGAATGCTGGCCATGCAAGCAGGGAGAAGTTACAGAGAGTTGCTAGGCTAGTTGCTATAAGAGCTTACTGTGTGTAGATTCCAGTAGTGGATGTTTTGTCCAGTGGGCTGCTCCTGGAATCCCTGTACTTAAGTTCCCCCAATAAACCCATGTCTGGATTACTGTCACTGGGACATGTGGTCATTCTAGTTGGGTTATCACTCATCTTTGGTGTAGAATCTGCTGAAGTGGTGCAAGCAATGGCTTGTAATAGGACCCCTAGAAACATAAGTCAAATCATGCCATTGTTGTGAAACTAACGAAAAATGCTGAACAGTATGTTCTTTAGGCTATCACACACTCAAAAGAGGGGAAAAAGAAGAGCTTCTGCAAAGATGGAAACAGAATTGGGACAGAGGTGGATCACACACTTAAAACTGTTTTGATAAGGTTGTAGATCTTAATGTGTGTGATGAATTCATGGATTTATTTTGTCTTTATACTTCCTATCTTAGCTATAGATATACAACATATGTCCTTCAGCATATATCAAATACAAGCTACATCTACAACTCATTTCATTGGGATTCTGGAGCATCAACCTTTTGTAGCATATGGTACAACCTGGGAAAGAACATGATTTCTTTTTACTACAGTCTCATTAATTGTAAAATGAAGATAATGATACATACTGACTGGAAGGACAGAATATGTTTATGCTTTTGCACATACAGTAAAAATGGTGATGATCATTATTGCATTAAAAAATCCCCCTTTGTCAGCTACTTTGCATCTGTTGGTGCATTCTTTCCACAAGCTGACATGATGAAGGTTAATTAGAAGGGATAACTAAACATGGTAGAGAAGAAAAATACAAATGGAGTTTCTTTCCCTTCTTTTTTTAGAGATGCCTTGTTTAGATGTTCCTAATGTCAATAATACCTAGATTTGAAATCCCTTCATTGCAAGAAGATATATATAGATATGTACTAAATAGAAGAAGGGGATTACTTTGGTCATCTCAATAATCTTATTCACTTAGTAAAATGTCTGGTGTCCTGTTATTTCTTTCTTTATGTAATAAACATCTAATAAACATCTGTTAAGTATCTACTATATGCCCAGTGACATGTTAGGCACTTGGCAAGCAGTCAAATATTTTATTGAATAAATAAATGAATGGCTAGACCTTTGGTATACCACATAGCTAATGTTTGTCATTGAAACTTAGTTAAATGAGGAAGTTTCATTGATTTTACATATGGATATATAAATTTTATAATGCAAAGTGATAGAGAATATGATCTAAATATATATTATAGTGTATAGCTTTTATAGTACTTTTTTCTATTTTACAAAGTCTAGTTATTTAAAATATACCAAATGAAATAAAATTGAAAGCAAGAAAGAAAATACATTCCAATACATAGAAACAGTTCCTGTTACTATTTAAAGTATTTTTCTTGTCTTTTATTTTTTTAAGATTTTATTTACTTTATTTATTTGACACAGAGAGAGCTAGAGAACACAAACAAAAGGAATGGCAGAGGGAAAGGGAGAAACAGGCCCTGCATGGAGCCGGGAGACAGTTGCAGACATCATGCAGACATGATCCAGGGTCATGACCTAAGCCGAAGGTAGTTGCTTAACCATCTGAGTAACCCAGCACCCCTTTTCTTGTTTTCTTATATGCATAATATGATTTCATGATTTTGAACATATTATATACACATTATTTTATCTTTCAATTTCAATGCCTCCATGCTTTTGTAGAAGGCATATTTTCTAATAAATGAGGGAGAACACTTCCAGATATAGTAAAATGTACCTGGGTTGTAAAAAAACGGTATTAAATGATATAGTGCAATTTTTATGTACTTGTAAGTTTTGAACATTTATAATAGAATGGATTTCTATCTATTTTTCCTGACATAGTTTCATACCATTTTTGGATCAGGGGAAGGGACAGATTAACTCATACGGTCCACAACAGCCTGAAGATTTTACAATGTCAAGAGCAACTAGGGTTTGTCACTGCACATTGATAAGCATATATCGTCAAAACACGATGCTTATGGGATCTGAGGCACATTTGGAAAATTCAAGCTGGCAGTAAGACTTTAGAGAACTCCTAACCTTGAGTTTTAGGGCTTGGGAATCTTTTATTGAAGACTTCATTATGCCTAATATAAATGGATTAACATTAATGAGAATGAATAATGAGAAGAAATGTTGAACACTGTTTTATCGCTTTCTGGGGCAGGAATGAGCACAATGGAAACAGGGAGGATATATCAATGAGACCTTATCTGAACATGTGACAGTTCATAAATGAAGAGGAAAAACACAGTGTAATAGCTTATGTCTAAAAGACAAGCTAAGGTTTTCTTTTGATAGTATTTTTTTCATTCTCCAAGTAAAAATCAATTGCTTTGGGGTCTATTCCCTTCCCCCAAATATTCTCTTAGTCTCTGTTGTTATATTCAAAATGCTGAATATAAAAAGAAGAAAAAAACACAATTCACATAATACACCAAACCAATTTCATTTTAAGGGTGAACTGAATTGGAAAAATCTCATTTTCTTAAGAAAACTTTGTGTCTCATAAAGTCTTTATGTGCTTTGGAGGAACATGCCTTGCCCTAAGGAGATGCCTGTGCCTTGTGGAGGCAGCAAGAGAGTAAAGAAAAAAATAAAGAAAACAGGCTTTCTATAAAGTGGAAAGGCCTCGACATTTTAATTCCATCATATCCCCATTATTTCTTGGTTGATCAACCATTTTTCCCTAAGCAACTTCTCACTTATCTGCTTTTTTCATGTCTCTGCCTATGCAAATTAGAACCTGCTTTTAATTATAAGGGGCCCACTCTCAACACATGATGATATTGGAGTGAAAATAAAAAGTGCATTAAGCAGCTTCAGGGGGATTTTATATGTACTGTAATGACCTTTCAATATGAATTCTTAGCAAGTAAAGACGGATTTATATTTTTCATATTCTATAGGAATTATTCTTTGTTATAAGATGTCACTTGCAATCTGTAGTGACATTTGACTAGAGGTGTAAAAATGTCATATTTTACCACTGACAGATCCAGTCTGCTCTCTCTTGTCATGGGATAAGGGGCTTTTTTCATGCATATATATGACAGCTGAGATGTTCTTTCAGTTGGGTTTCCTCTCTTTCAGTTATTAAATATTCAGGATGTTCATTATGCACCAGAGCCTGAATAATATAAGATTAGTGGGAAACCTTTGTAGGAGCTTTTATTTTCATTATTAATATTAATCATGTATGCTGCACTCACTTTTCTACTTTGCAAACTCAAATGTCAATAAACTAAGCAAATTCCCTCCTCCCCCGCCCCGTTCCGGTAGGTAAGGACAAAAAACCTTCAGAGTAAAAACAAGAAAATTTTTTTATCTTAGTTTTTAAAACAAAAAAAGGCCAAGAGCCCAACTCTATAATTTCTCCTGCTGAAGAGAACAATTTGGAAGATGGAAGCAAATTCCAAGAAGTGAAAAAAAAACAACAACAACAACAACAAATTAACACAGTTCAGAAATGAAAAAGGGAAAATTAAAACCTACGACTTTATCCCTGTGTTTTATTGAATATAATTGACATGTAACCCAACAGTTTAAACGAATTCCAGGTGCTTCCCTCTTTGACACTGATTTGATAAAGCTGAGGAATTATTATTGTTGTGTCAGCTACTCAATCACAGTTGAGTTCAGGAATACCCGAATCACATTCAATCTTTACTCAGGATCTAAACCATGGGTATATCATACAAATGAAAATACCAACTATTTCCTTTAACTAGGATTAAATAATGTCTAACAGATGTAGTATACTCTTCAGCTTGTCAGTGTTCTCACATACATTTTTTTCTACAGCATCTGCTACATGCATGAATGAATAAATGAATGAATTTTTTATCATTTTATCCCAAACATCTAGTAGATTGTCTAGTGCCTATAGATACACAGTATAGATTTTTGGATAAATAAAAGTTAGATTACTTGCTGAAATGTAACTAATGACAAAGATAATAAAACTAGTAAACATTATAACTTAAACCCTCCCCATTTTGCAGAGTACTGTCATGGAAATGGTACTGTCTTCAGAATCACACAGAGTCCTTAACATTCCTTAGCATTGTGCCTGACCTATGCTATGTAACTAAGTCTGTTTCTTAATCAGCCAAATAGAGATTATAAAATCTGTAAGACGGTTAATGGAAAGATGAAATGGAATAATGCATGTAAGTTTCCTGACACCTAGAGCACTCATATTAACTATATGAATATATTTTCTTGCACCTGTCCCTTACCTGTGGACACCCTTCAGCTTCATGCCACAGGTCCTTGTTCTCTCTCAACACACCCTCTGACCTTGATAATTTCATCCATGTCATGGCTACCATGACCTATGATGCCTACGATGACCATCCTTCTGGTCATAACTCCTAGTTTCACTTCTGAATTTGATTTCTGTGTATCGCACTTCTCTTTGAATGCCTTTCCTTGATTGTCCTAAAGGAACGTTAAACCTTTCTCATTAGCGTAACGTAGAGGCTAAGAGTCTGTCTATCACAGTTAGTGGAAATACGCATATGTGTTTGCATAAAAATGTTAACAAATTTTGAATGGGGTGCCGTCCCGACAGAGATGGGGTATGCTCTTATGAATGACATACATGTTCACCATACGTGCAATTGTGATAAGAATCTGAAAAAGTCAGGGCACCTTCCACTCAGGTCATCATCTCGGAGTCCTGGGATCAAGCCCCACATCCGGCTCTCTGCTCTGCAGGGAGTCTGCTTCCCCTTCTCTCTCTGCCTGCCTCTCTGCCTGTCTGTGATCTCTCTCTCTCCCTCTGTGTCAAATAAATAAATAAAATATTTTTAAAAATCTGGAAAAGTCATTGTGAACTTAATACCTTTTTATTAGGTTGTTTAGGGATTAAATTCAGTTAATTGCATGTAATAAGAACTATGACTGGCACATTTTGAGGAGTGAATGGATTTTAACTTGTATTATGATATCCAGAATTGAATATATTCTATGCCTTCTCAAATTATTTCTCACATGTTCTTTAATCAAGATTTTGATATCTGCTATCTTCTTGGTTTCTTAGAGATCATGCATTTGAAGGTCCTCACCAGTGCCTCATGCCCACTAAGCCCCACTCCTGTGCAACCAAAAACAGAGCCAGAACAAATTTATTTAATAAATGTTTTCATTTAATATTTTATATGTTTAATGTCCATGGCTATCCTTTCTCCATAATGACTCCTGTCTCTAAGGTCAGGTCACGTTGCAGTTATTTTTAAAACATATTTTTAAATTGAAAATTTAATGTATATATGTGTCAAAAAATCTGACAAATAAGTGAGAAAAAATAAGTTTCTTCAACCCCAGATCTTTGGTTCCACTTTGGAGAAACCACTCAAGCATTTCTGTGAGTATTGTTTAACAGATTGTCACACACATACACACACATGTATGTGTACATCCAAGCACTATATATCCCTTTTATTTTTTACATATTTGTTTTTATACTTATAATAATGACTTTTTTCTTATTAGTACACACAACTCTCCACTCTATGTCTGTGGAGTATTTTGATGTATTAAATCACACATTTCCTTAGCCCTTCCCTACTCTGGGAAATTAGATTGTTTCATTATTTTGATTTTGCAAATAAACATAAGATTGAATACCCTTTCATAAAGTATTTATATACTGGTAAAAAAATACTTATAAGTTTCTAGAATTAGAACTTTAGTGTCAAAGAGTACACACAGTGAAAATTTTGATAAACACTGCTCGACTACCTAAATATATTGCAACAGTTTATTTTACCACAGTTCATGAAGTACTTATTTTCCCAACATGTTCAAATTTGTACTTAAAAATAATTTTTCACAATGTAAGTGGGTAAGAAATAGTACATCTTTTTGTTTTTAAAAATTATTTTGCGGGGGCATGGGTGACTCAGTTGGTTAGGGGACTGCCTTTGGCTCAGGTCATGATCCCAGAGACCCCGAATCAAGTCCCACATTGGGGTCCCTGCTTGGCGGGAAGCCTGCTTCTCCCTCTCTCACTCCCCCTGCTTGTGTTCCCTCTCTGGCTGTGTTTCTCTCTGTCAAATAAATAAAAATGTTTTTAAAAAAATTATTTTGCAGGGCACCTGGGTGGCTCAGTTGGTTAAGCATCTGCCTTCAGCTCAGGTTATGATCCCAGTGTCCTGGTATTGAGTCTTGCATTTGGCTCCCTGTTCAGTGAGGAGTCTGCTTCTTCTTCTACTCTCTCCCCACTGCTTGTGATCTCTCTCTCCTTAGCTCTCTCTCTCTCAAATAAATTAATAAAATCTTTAAAAAATATATTCTATTTTTGTTATTAAGTTTATGGTTGCATATCCACTCACTGATTTCTGAACTTTTTAATGAGTTATCAGTTTCTTATTAACCAAAGTTATTTCTATCTTTTTTTTAAAGATTTTATTTATGTATTTATTTGACAGAGAGAAACACAGCTAGAGAGGGAACACAAGCAGGGGGAGTGAGAGAGGGAGAAGCAGGCTTCCCGCCGAGCAGGGAGCCCAATGTGGGGCTCGATCCTGGGACTCTGGGATCATGATCTGAGCTGAAGGTAGTCGCTTAACCAACTGAGCCACCCAGGCACCCCAATTATTTCTATCTTAAATGAATTAATACTTCTTTGTCACATGTACTACTAGTTTCACTAGTTTGTAAGTCATCTATTAGCTTTGGGTAATTTTTCATGTGGAAATTGTACATTTTTATATTGTCAAGTTTCTCTGTTGTTCCTTTATGGCTTCTATATTTTGCACACAAAAAGTACTTCTCTATTCAAATTAATTTTAATATAAAATCTCTCCATTTTTATAGTAATTGTTTCAAAATTTAAATCATTGATTCATCTATAATTTATTTTTTTGTGAGTTATATAATCCGATTTGTTTCACAGTATTATCTGATAAGTTGAGTTGTCTCCTTTTTTTTTTTTTTCCCAGAAAGATCTTGGCTATTGTTACACATTTATTATTCATATAGATTTTGAATGAGTTTATCCATCTACTCTTCCCTTTCTGGTGAAACTTATGTTTATTCAAAACATACGGAATCTCACAAATTATTTTTTTAATAATTATGATTTTTATAAGATTGAGTCTTACCAGCCAAGATAGTAAATCATATTTAGAGTCAAAACTTATTTAAACTCTTTGGTAGTTTTCATATTTTATTGTTTGAAATGATATTTTTACCAAATTTCAGGGTTTTTTTTTATTTGTATATAAGTATGTTGTAAATAATATATTTTGTGACTAGATGAATGATGAATCATCTTACAGCTCAATCCTAACAGACTGCAGTAAAGGGCAGGGGATAAATATAAACAGCAGACTTGAACCACAGCTAAAGTTCTACACAGCGAGATAGTGTCACTGTTTTCAGTCAGAATTGTTCTTCAAGCAGCAATACAAATCGGTAGAACAAGTATTGTGATATGAATCAGCAGATAAAGGTTTATTTTCAATTTTTGCACCCAAATCCAGGATAAAGAGTATTTACATGCAGTACTTGGTACCCACTCAGTCTTTTTATTCTTTTATTTATTTATTTATTTTTAAAGATTTTATTCATTCGACAGAGAGAAACACAGCCAGAGAGGGAACACAAGCAGGAGGAGTGAGAGAGGGAGAAGCGGGCTTCCCGCCGAGCCCGATGTGGGGCTCGATCTCGGGTCTCCGGGATCATGACCTGAGCTGAAAGCAGTCACTTAACCAACTGAGCCACCCAGGCGCACCCTCACTCAGTCTTTTTAAATTCAACTTCTTCCCTTGTTATCTAATCCTTTGCAAGTGTCACAAATCCTCCTCAAATTCCTCTTCAAATTTCTGTCGTATACGGTACCAGCTAGATCATATTTGCTCTGCTTCAAAGCAGTATCTAGTTAATTTTCAGATTTTTTTAAATTTTAAAATAATTAACATGATTAGAGCACTATTGCTTCTTCAATGGGGAGGAAAGATTGCATAGTTTAGCTTGAATTTAAATATAAAATTTATTTTTGAGGATAGTTCTTTAAGATATATTCTCTCATTTCTGTAGCTGAAAGAATATGAATGTTCTGTAATTCTTAATTAAGTCTATTTATGTATATTCATCCTGTATATGCTTTCCTAATTTACTAACATTTCCCCATTTATGTATTTTAATTAGCATTGCAAGCAAATACTTCAAAATACAAATTTCCTTTGATCATTATTTACTAATCAATGTTTTAAGTTAACAGATTTGTAATTTATTAGAATATTATTATATCACCTTTACTGATTTTTTTAACAAGGGCATTCTTTCTTTTATGTAATTTAAAAAATATACATATTCAAGCTCATTTTAAATTACTACACCCTTTCTGTTAGCATTTATCTAATATACATTTTCTCATAATTTTCCCTCAATGATCCTGGCAATGTCAACCAGAACATACCTAACCTTTTGTTGAACATCAAACATTTTCCTCCTGTAACTCTGTGCTCTCTTTCTACTCCTTGATGTATATTTTTATTTATTTAAATAAGGTGTTATCATTACATATTTGACTATCTGTTCTTACATCTATATTATCTTTTCTTTTGGATTTACTCACTTAAAAATTTTACACATATCTTCTTGTCTTCTTTCTTGCCACCATTTAAGTTTTCTTCACACTGAATTATGAATGATCTTTTCAGAATATAAATACATAGCTCATTGATTTTTTTACAGTGGCAGCTTGAATGAACTAAAACAGGTGTATTGGAAGCTAGGAAAGAAAAAGTAATAAGTTGATTCTAACATAGTCTTCTCAAGTGCACATGGAACATTCTCCAGGATAGATCATATGTTAAGCTACAGAACTAGTTTTTTTTAATAAATTAAAGAAGATTGAAATTATACCAGGCATATCTTCTGGCCACAGTAATATATAAATAAACATCAGTTACAATAAGAAGAATTGAAAATTCACAAATATGCAGAGATTAAATACATGCTACCATAAATACAATGCTTCAAATAAAAAACAAAAAAAAAAAGTTAAAAAATACCTTGAGACAAATGAAATAGAAATGCAATATAACAATTTTGTGGAATGCAGCAACAACATTCTAAAAGGGAATTTCATCAGTGATAAAGACCTACATTAAAAAAAAAAAGTCTCAAATAAACCACCTAAATTCACATTTCAAGAGAAAAGAAGAACAAATGTCCAAAATTAGTAGAAGAAAGAAAATATCAAGGATCAGATTGGAAATGAATGAAATAGACACCAAAAAGATAATAGAATAGATCTATGAAACTAAGAGTTGGGTTGTTTTGTATTGTTTCAATTTTTGGAAAGGTAAACTAGAAAAACCTTTAGTTTGATTCACTAAGAAAAAAAAGAGACTACTCAAGTAACTAAAATTAAAAATGAAGGAACGGATGCAACAACTGATAATTTTGAAATACAGTATATCCTGAGAGTACTATGCCAACATATTTGACAACAGGAATAGATAAATTTCTAGAAACATACAATCTACCATGACAGACTTAGGAAGAAAGGAAAAAAAATATGAACAGACTGATTACTAATGAGTAGATTTAATCAGCAATCAAAAAAACTTCCAACAAACAGAAGTTTAGTCCCAGATGGATTCACCAGTGAATTTTACCAAATATTCAAAGAATAAATCTCAAATTAATTCTAAATACTTATCAAAAAAAGAGAATAAAATAGGACACTTCCAAACTCATTTAATGAGGTCATCATCTCCATGATACCAAAACTAGACAAATATGCTACAATAAAAAGAAACTGCAAGCCAATATTCCTGATGAACACACATATCATCTCTATCTATCTTTATCTATCTATCATCTATCTATCTATCTATCTATCTATCATCTATCTATATCTATTTATCTATCTATATCTATCTATATCTATATATCTATCATCTATCATCTATCTTCTATCTATGTATCTATCTATCTATCATCTAAACCTTCAACAAAATAGTAAAGCAAATTCAACAACACATTATGAAGATCATACTTCATGATCAAGTTGAACTTATTCTAGGAATGCAAGGATGGTTTAACATCTGAAAGTTAAAAAAAAAAAAGAAAAAAAGATATACCACATTAAGAAAATGAAAGACAGAAATCATATCACCATCTCAGTAAATGCAGAAAAAAACATTTGACAAAATTGAACATCCATTCACTATAAAAACTTTTAACAAATTGTGTATAGAGAGAACATAACTCAACATAATAAAAGTCTTACATGACAAGACCACAGATAACATTATATTCAATGGTAAAAGCTGAAACTTTTAACCTTTAATGCCAGTAAAAAGACAAACATGTCCACTTTCACTATTAAGCATAGTATTGTGAATCCTAGCAAAAGTATTTAGCTAAGAAAATGAAATAAAATATATTCAAATTAAAATGAAAAGAATATAAGTAATACTATTTGCAGATGACATGATATCTTATATATATAAAAAAAAAGACTCTAAAGACTCGATCTGAAATTGCTAGAACTAATTCAGTAAAGTTGCAGGATACAAAATCAATATACAAAAATCTGTTGTATTTTTAAATACTAATAAAAAACTTTCAAAAATAAAAAAAAATATATATATCATTTACCACTGCATCAAATATATGTATAAACTTAACCAGGAAAGTGAAACACCTATACACTAAAAACTACAGGACATTGATTTAAAAAATGAAACAGATACAAATAGGGACCTGTGGGTGGCTCAGTCATTAAGCATCTGCTTTTGGGTCAGGTCATAATCCCAGGGTCCTGGGATTGAGCCCCACATCAGGATCTCTGCTCAGACAGTAACCTGCTTCTCCCTCTCCCACTCCCCCTGCTTGTGTTCCCTTTCTCACTGTGTCTCTCTCTATCAAATAAATAAAAAATCTAAAAAAAAAAAGAGACACAAATAAATGGAGATATATTCCATGTCCATGGATTGGAATACTTGATATTGTTTTAAAAAACCCCATACTTGTGGCCCCTGGGTGGTTCAGTCATTAAGGGTCTACCATCATTTTGGGTCATGATCCTGGAGTCCTGAGATTGAGCTCCACCTAGGCTCCCTGCTTGGTGGAAAGACTGCTTCTCCCTCTCTCAGTCCCTCTACTTGTGTTCCCTCTCTTGCTGTGTTTCTCTCTGTCAAATAAATAAATAAAATCTTTTTAAAAAGTCCATACTGCCATAACCAACATACATATTCAATACAATCTAAATTTTTCATGGTAATTTTCACAGAAATGGCATGGCTACTCCTAAATTTTGCATGGAACCACAACAGATGCCAATAGTTAAAGAACTCTTGAGAAAGAGAAAAAGTGTGAGGTATCACAATTCTTGATTTAAAGCTATATTATAAATGTATAATATTCAAAACAATATGATATTGTCATAAAAAAAGACACATAAATCAATGGAACAATAGAGGTCCCAGAAATAAAAGCAAACAAATATAGCTAATAAATTTACAGCAAAGGAGCCAAGAATATACAAGGAAGAAAGGATAGTCTCTTCAATAAGGGTGTGGAAAAACTGAAAAACCAATGGAAACAAATGAAACTGAACCATGACACAATACACAAAAAAGAACTCAAAATAGATAAATATTCAAACTTAAGCTCTGAAAACATGACATCCCTAGCTCCTTGACGTTGATCTTGGCAATTACTTTTTTTTTTTTTTTTGGTTTTGACATTAAAAGCCAAAGGAAACAAAAGCAAATATAAACAAGTGAGTTTACATCAGTAAACTTCTGCACAGCAAATGGTCAATAAAAGTGCAAAGGTAATCTACAGAATGAAAGACAATATTTATAATTATCCGATCAATGGTTAATATTCAAAATATACGAAAAACTTATACAATGGAATAGAAAAATGTAACCAATCTGATTAAAAAAAAAAGATGATTTGAAAATGGGCAGGAGACATGAAAAGGCACTTCTCCATAGAAGACACACAAATAGCTAATAGACACATGAAAAAATCATCACTAGTATCAGGGAAATTCAAATTAAAACCACACTGAGATACCACCTTACACCAGTCAGAATGGCCAAAATTAACAACACAGGAAACAACAAGTGTTGGAGAGGCTGCGGAGAAAGGGGAACCCTCTTACACTTTTGGTGGGAATGCAAGCTGGTGTGGCTGCTTTGGAAAACTGTGAAGATTCCTTAAAAAACTAAAAATAGAGCTACCCTATGACCCTGCAAATTGCACTACTGGGTATTTACCCCAAAGATATAGATTAGTGAAAAGAAGGGCCATATGTACCCCAATGCTCATAGCAGCAATGGCCACAAACTGTGGAAAGAGCCAAGATGCCCATCAAAAGATGTATGGATAAAGAAGATGTGGTACATATATACAATGGAGTACTACACCTCCATCATAAAGGATGAATACCCAACTTTTCTGGCAACATGGACTGGACTGGAAGAGATTATGCTGAGTGAAATAAGCCAAGTTGAAAAAGTCAAGTATCACATGATTTCACTTACTTGTGGTGCATAAGGGGTAATATAGAGGACAGTAGGAGAAAGAAAGGAAATGGGAAGTAGGATAAATCGGGGAGGGAAATGAAACATGAGAGACTTTGGACTCAGAAACAAACTGAGGGTCTTGAAAAGGAGGGGGTAGAGGGATGGGTGAGCCTGGTGATGGGTACTGAGGGCACACATTGCATAGAGCACTGGGTGTGGGGCATAAACAATGAATTTTGGAACAATGAAAATAATGAATTCAAAACAACAGATGATTTGAATAGACATTTTCCAAATGGCCAACAAGTAGGCAAAAAGGTGCTCAACATTACTAATCATTAGAGAAACATAAATCAGAACCACAGCGATAACTTATTTTGCACCTTTTAGAATGACTATTATCAAAAAGACAAGAAATAATAAGTGTCGGCAAAGATATGGAGAACGGGAACATTTGTCCACTATTGGTGGGAAGGTAAACTGGTGCGGCCACCTTGCAAAATGGTATGGAATTTCTCCCAAAAATTGAAAATAGAACTACCGTGTATCTAGCAATTCTACTTTTTGGTATTTATTTGAAGGAAATGAAATCATTATCACAAAGATATATGCACCCCCCATGTTCATTACATCATTCTGTATAATAACCTAGACATGAAAGCAAGCTAAATGTACATGAATGGATGAATGGATAAGGAAATATGATATACAGATCACATTTATAATAGGTATTATATAATATTAATATAATATATTGATATATATTATATACTTCATAATAATATATGTTAATAGTGTATGCTTCATATATTTTATGTACGTAATATATTATATGTATATATATTTTTTAAAAATTTTATTTATTTATTTGACAGAGAGAAACACAGCGAGAGAGGGAACACAAGCAGAGGGATTGAGAGAGGGAGAAGCAGGCTTCCCGCTGAGCAGGGAGCCCAATGTGGGACTCGATCCCAGGTCTCCGGGATCATGACTTGAGCCAAAGGCAGTCGCTTAACCAACTGAGCCACCCAGGCGCCCCATATTATATGTATATTATTTGGCCTCCAAAAGAGGGAAATCTTGCCATTTATGACAATACTAGTAGACCTTGAGAACATTATAGTAATTGAACCAAAGACAAACACCATTAAATTAAATTTCTATGATATGTGGAATATATATATATAAACTGAACTCATAGATACAGAGAACACATTGGTGGTTTCCAGAGGTGGGACTGGGGCAAAATGGCTGGAAATAGTCAAAAGGTACAAACTGCCAATTATAGATAATTGAAATTATCTTCTAGGGATGTCCTACATGGCATGGTGACTGTGGTTAATAACACTGTATACTTGAAAGTTGCTAAGATGGTGGATCTTAAAAGTTTTCATTGAAAGAATAAAGTCATTATGTACAATAATGAATGTTAGCTAGAATTATTGTGGTGATAATTTCACAGTTAATACAAATATTAAGTATATTCTATACCAGAAATTAGTATTATGTCATATGCCAGTTATATCTCAATTTTTAAAAAGTGGAGAAAATCAAATTAAAAATCTTTGAATTCTGAACCAGAATATTTAAGGTTTATCTTCTGGTCATAGAAATTATTGGGAGTTTTTTATTAGGGTCACAGGAAAACTGTAGAATGAGCAATCTGTGGCAGTGTGAAGAAACAAACACAAAAGGTACAAAGAGAAAAAAAAGTCAGATTATGCAAAGATGAATGAAAAGAAATAGTATTTTCGAAGAACCAAATCATTATGAAGCCATGGCTTTGCATATTTTTGTTTAACAATTGAAGGAAAAATTTCCATAGAACAATAAAACTCTAACTCAGCTTTAATACATGTCCCGTTGCTTACTTGTTCACTGAACTTCAATAATAAGAAAGTCCCATTTTCTATGGGGGGAAAAAAAACAACTAAAAAAAATGATGTAGAATTTTATCTTTTTTGACTAACACATTTTTTAAGGAAATTGTAATTGAAAGAAACACATTCACTTAAATTGCTATGGGTGTTTTGCAATTCCACATAGTGGGATGAAAAGCAGAAGGAGATAGAAGAAAATGTGTTTAAGTTAAAGAAGAGTTTCCTTTTCATTTTTCTGAGTCCTATATTCTCTGAATAATTTGAACTTTATTTTCCCAAAGTATTTATTCCTTCTCTCCTTAAGTGAAATAAATATAAATAATATAAACATAAACATAAAATGTATACATACAACACAAATATATATATATTTGACAGAGAGAAACACAGCTGGAGAGGGAACACAAGCAGGGGGAGTGAGAGAGGGAGAAGCAGGCCTCCTGCTGAGCAGGGAGCCCGATGTGGGACTCGATCCTGGGTCTCCGGGATCATGATCTGAGCCCAAGGCAGTCGCTTAACCAACTGAGCCACCCAGGCGCCCCAGGTGAACTGTATTTTTTAAATGTCTTCCTGAACTAACATTTAAATGAGGATTTAACGGGGTTCCCTGGGTGGCTCAGTCTGTTAGGCTTTTGATTTTGGCTCAAGTCAGGATATCATGTTCCTGGGATAGAGCCTGCAGCAGGCTCCATGCTCAGCAGGAAATCTGCTTGAGATATTTTTCTCCCTCTCCCTCTCCCTCTCCCTCTGTCCCTTCTCCCCCTGCCACCCATATGCTTGCTTGCTCTCTCTTTCACTCCCTCAAATAAAAAAATACACCTTTAAAAACAGTTAAAGAAAGAAATGAAGACTTACCAGTGATTTTGGAATTAAGAAACCTGTTTGAATCCTGGCTGTGCCTGCTGATAACTCCATGACCTAGTACAATCATTTAGAACTTTTCTGAAACACAACTTTTAAAATAAATGTAAATTATTTATACATAAACACAATGCAGATTGATTATATGGGCCAGTTAAGTTAAATTCAGCTTACTATAATTTATTTTAACATAATTAAATGCAATAAACAAATGTTAATGACAGTCTAAAACCTAAAAGAAACATAAATTAAAATAAAAAATAGGACTCATTATCACTATGTCCACCAATTTAGTAATTTGGTATTTTGGTATTTTTCTGAACCTGGTATTTTCATCTTTATTATTGACAAATAGACATGTTTTGACTATACTTTTTTTTTTTTTTGACTATACTTTTAATCCCAAAACATAGTCACATAGTTGTTAACTATATTTACTTTGGTCAAACTAAAGTTAACTTGAATATTAGATCTAGAATTTGTTTACTGGATCATTTTAGATTTCTTAACCTCTCTGACCTTCTATTTCCTCATTTATAAACAGAAAAATTAGAAAGCTGTATTTTAGTTTCTTGTCAGGTTTCAATGATGTAGTTTTACGTTTTTTAACACATGCTTAGCACAAAGTAAGGACTTGGCATGGCTTTGTTTAGTCTTTGACTAAAC
>PITA01027210.1:0-21331 GCA_004023965.1 Spilogale gracilis | reverse complement strand
TTATGCTGAGTGAAATAAGCCAAGTAGAGAAAGTCAAGTATCACATGGTTTCACTTATTTGTGGTGCATAAGGGGTAATATAGAGGACAGTAGGAGAAGGAAAGTAAATGGGAAGTAGAGTAATCCAGGGAGAGAAACGAAACAACAGAGACTCTGGACACAGAAGCAAACTGAGGGACTTGGAGGGAGGGGGTGGGGGGATGGGAGAGCCTGGTGGTGGGTACTGAGGGCACCTATTGCATGGAGCACTGGGTGTGGGGCATGGGCAATGAATCTTGGAACACTGAAAAAATAAAATAAATTTAAAGTAAAAAAAAAAAAATGTCCTTATGGGCTTAAGGCCTATTTTATCCAAAAAAAAAAAAAAAAAAGGTCAAACATATGAGTAATTGGAATTCCAGAAAATAAAGAATGAGCCAAAGAAGTAAAATAAATATTGACCGAAAGGACCCTAGACTTGATGAAAGACAAATATATTAATTCAAGAAACTCAATGAACCCCAAAGAAGAAAAATTCAAAGAAAACTAGATCCAGATTCATAATCAAACTGCTGAAAACAAAAGAAAAGAAAAATATAAAACAGCCAGAGGAAAATGCTACACTACATAGAGGGGAACATTTTCAATGGCACTCAATTTCTTATCATTTCCTATCATCTTCTTTCAAGGCACCCAGAAGACAGTGGAACAACATCTTTAAAGGGCTGAAAAGAAAAACTATAAACCCAGAATTTAATATCCAGTAAAAATATCCTTCAGGAATGAAAGCAAAATAAAGACATTTTTCAGATAAAGGAGAACCAAGAAAATCCATTACAAGCAGAACATAACTACAAGTAACACAAAAGGAAGTTCTTTGGGATAAAAGGAAATGACAGTGAAGCAAAAACTGGATCTTCAGAAATGAACGTTGAGCATGATAAATATTTAAATAAATTACACCTTAATAAAGAAGAAAAAATTTAGGGAAAAATATTTTTAAGAGCTTATTAATTGGGGCACCTGGGTGGCTCAGGTCATGATCCTGGAATCCCGGGATTGAGCCCTGCATGGGGCTTTTCCCTTTCTCACTCCCTCTACTTGTGTTCCCTTTCCAGCTATGTTTCTCTCTGTCAAATAAAAAACTAAAATCTTTAAAAAAAAATTTATTTATTTATTTGACAGAGAGAGACAGCAAGAGAGGGAACACAAGCAGGGGGAGGGGAAGAGGGAGAAGTAGTCCTCCCACTGAGCAGGGAGCCTGACTTGGGGCTCGATCCCAGGACCCTGGGATCATGACCTGAGCTGAAGGCAGACGCCTCATGACTGAACCACCCACGCATCCCTAAGGAAAATTATTTCTAACCTGAAATTCTGTACGCAAACAATAATCAAGTATGGTGGTAGAATAAAGACATTTTCAGAAGTGTAGATCTAAAACAATTTCATGTATTCTTTCTTATGAAGGTACTAAAGTATATGCTTGACCAAAATGACACAGCAAAACAAGAAAGAGGATACAATGAGGAGGAAACACAATACAGAAGTGATTTCCAAGACAACAAAAAAAAGGAGACCCAGGGATGGTAACTGTGTATCAGGCACAGACAGCAACCTCCTGACTGGAAGACAAGTCTAGATTACAGCAGTATCAAGAGACAGAATGATATCACTAAGATCTCTTCCACTGAAGTATTTATTGTCTTTTTAACCCAATGCAGATTGCCTGATTGAGCCTGGTTTCTTGTTCTTGGCTTAGCTTCATGATACGCTGATAAAAAAGTTCCTTCTTGTACGTCAGAAAGTTGATTCAGCTGAGGCCACTCACTTCACCACACAGAAGTGTTAATTCCTGAGCTTGTGAATTAATTATGGAACAGATTACCTATATAGTATGCTTCCTTTTATGTAACAAAGAAAATAATTAAGAATTACACACACACCCATATGCTCATTTGTGCGAAAAGGCATGCGGAACAGCAACGTAAACTAGTGAGAATCGTTACCTACAGTGGAGGGTGGGGGTGTGTAGGCGGGAGCAGGATGGAAAGGAAGCAGGTGAAAACTGGGTGAAAGAAATGAATGTGAAATAACACTTTACTGCATATACCTTTTTGTACGCTGACTTTTGAAACGACATTCATGTTCCACATACTGAAAAACATCAACACAAAATATAGTAAGAATGGGAGAAATAGCCCAAAATGCAATGTAAACAAGAAGAATTGATCCTAATTATATTTAAAATGAGAAACGCAACATACCTAAGGAATGAGGGGAGAAGTAACCAAGTAACTCTTGGGTAACAGTATTTAACTAAACCCTTAGGTTAAAGACTAATAAGAAGTCTAAACAAAAAAATTAAATTTTAATTGGGGCAGTAAGCTGGCTCAGCCAGGGGAATGTAGGAATCTTGATCTCTGTGAGTTCGAGGGCCATCCTGGGTGTACGGATTACTTAAAAAAAGAAAATAAAATCTTTTTTAAAAAGTTTTAATTGAAAAAATTAGGGGCACCTGGGTGGCTCAGTTGAGTATCTGCCTTCAGCTCAGGTCATCATCTTAGGGTCCTAGGATGGAGTGCCACATCGGGCTCTCGGCTCAGCACCAAGTCTGCTTCTCCCTCTTCCTCTCCCTCTCCCTCTATGATCTCTCTCACTCTCGCTCTCTCTCAAATAAATACAAATCTTTAAAAAGTTTAATTTCTAATTAGTAAGTTTTCACAGAGGTATGGGTTAGCAACTCTAAAGCTACTTTCTGCATACTCTTGGATTTGACAAGTAAGTAAGTATACTGTGGATAAAAGGAGTCAGGTTTGTCAATGTTGGAGAAAAATATAAATATAGAAAGTAGAAATATTAGAATAAAACCTGTGGTACTAAAATGGAATTGGAGATACCACTATACCCAATACTTTATAATATATAAACACCGAAATAAACACACACACATGTATACAAGTATATACTTGTATATATATATTTTAATATTCTATTTATTTGTCAAAGAGACAGAGAAAGAGCACAGGCCAGGAGAGCAGGCAAAGGGAGAAGCAGGCTCCCCGCTGAGCAAGGAGCACAATGCGGGACTCAATCCCAGGACCCTAGGATCATGACATGAGCTGAAGGCAGATGCTTAAATGACTGAGCCACCCAGGCATCCCACATGTATATATTTTTACGTTACCCTGCTCTGTCTTCTAGGAGGGCCTAGAATCAATAATATCCCAGTAGCAATGAGCCCAGCTCTTAGTTTCTCAATACCATTCACTGCTAAAAGGAACCAGAGCTCCTTAGAAAAATGGCCAAGTCTGAGACTGGAGTAAGAGTGGGTACAGTAAGGCCCTAGAAGAGGGGTTGGCAAACTACAGCCCAAAGGCCAAATTCATTAAGGCACCTGTCTTTGTAAATAAAGTTTTATCGGAACATGGCCACACTCATTCATTTACAAATTGTCTGTGGCTGCTGTCCTACTGGGAGGGTGGGCTTCAGGACTTGCAAGAGACTGTATAGCCCTTAAAGCCAAAAATATTTACTATCTGGCCACTTATGGAAAAAGTTTGCCAAAAGCCCTGGCCTAGACAGAAAATCTTCTTGTTCCAGAAAGTAAGGACACACCCAAAAATAACAGGGTCATGTCAAAGGTTCACAGGAGCCAGCTGAAAAGGCTCCTACTGGCCAAATATATGACAATTTATCAAAAATTTTACATCATGGCTTATAACCCATTAAATAAAGTGAAGAATCCATGAGTTCATGCTGATAAAAACGAATAAATAAAAGGGGAAGCTCTTCCTTATATCAGAATCCCAACATTACAATAAATGCAGAAAAAATGATGGAATTAAAAAATTACCACTGGCAATCATCATCAGCCTAATTCATTCATATTCATCAGTGGATGTTAAAACCAGTGGGTGAAAGTTTAGGAAGTTATCAAGGGGCACCTGGGTGTCTCAGTGAGTGAAGCATCTGCCTTTGGCTCAGGTCATGATCCTAGGGTCCTGGGATCGAGCCCATATTCAGACTCCCTGCTCAGCAGAAAGCCTGCTTCTCCCTCTCTCACTCCCCCTGCTTGTGTTCCCTCTCTCTCTGTGTCTCTCCCTGTCAAATAAATAAATAAAATATTTTTTTAAAAAAGGATAGTTATCAAATATAAAGAGGATATATTAATAGTATATTAATAAAATAAATATAAACATTTCTAAATATATTTATAATAAATATAATAAAATAAATATAAACACCTGTAATGGGACAAATCAACATCATATGCCTCCTGATAAGATACATTACAAAAAACACGTCACTTGTGAAACACCAGTAAAACCCAATCTGAGGGACTTACTACAAATAGTTGGCCTATAATCTTCAAAAATAGTCATGAGGGGCGCCTGGGTGGCTCAGTTGGTTAAGCGACTGCCTTCGGCTCAGGTCATGGTCCCGGAGACCCGGGATCGAGTCCCACATCGGGCTGCCTGCTCGGCGGGAAGCCTGCTTCTCCCTCTCTCACTCCCCCTGCTTGTGTTCCCTCTCTGGCTCTGTTTCTCTCTGTCAAATAAATAAATAAAATCTTTAAAAAAAAAAAAAAGTCATGAAAGGAAAGACCCTTCCAGATTAAAGGAGACTAAAGACACGTGACAACTCCATGCAATTGTGATCAGGATTTTGTCTCCTATAAAGGACATGATTAGGAAACTTGAAGATATTTGAATAAGGTCTATAGATTAGCTAATGGCACTGGATCAATGGTAATTTCCTTATTTTGATCCCTGCACAATGGCCATAAAAGAGAATGGCTCTGCGTGTCTGTAACTCACTCTCAGCTCAAAAGGAAAATAGGCAAGTGGGAAGGGATGTTAAAGTAAATGTGGTAAAATGTTAATACTGAAGAATCTGGTGAAGAGGACAGAGTAATTCTTTGTACCATTCTTATATCTCTTTTACAGGTTCGAAATTACATGTCTTCAAAAAGAATCCAAGTCTTTAATTGATAATATCACAGCTGTTCATTGAATTATACTCTTTTCTATTAAAGAACATTCCCAACAACTGATAATGTAACAACCAAAAACAGCCCCTAACATGCTATACAGATGATGTACCAAATAAAAGAAACTCAAATCATCAGCTAAAGGATATGTGGGCTACAAGATCAGTCCATCCTGTCTCATATGGGCCAAAACAGATTTATGAGCTGCAAGTTCAAATAAAGTGATCTCAAATGAGAGTTATGTCAGTAAAAACACTGCCTCTCAACAGGTCAGCAGTGACTTTACTCACTTATATTTTACCAAATATTTTGAGGATTTAAAAGATTAAATGTCCTGAAAGGGACAACAATCCAGCACTTTTTGCAAACACAGCTGTTGGTTAAAGCTCTTGAGAAAAGAAAAGTCTGGAATGAGAATCGGTTGTAGGAAGAGATAATGGTTATAAAATATTAAGAAAATTCTGGAATCTTTTCCTATGATTCTAATAGCTGACTTGTTTCTGAAAACAAGTGTGCTTCACTACTACCTGTAGCACTATATGCCCTTCAGCCCTCAATTCAGACACAATATTGACTGACAAGGTCCCTACTTTCATGGTACTTAAAATGGGGGGCCGAGAAGACAAACCTATAAACAGACAACAAGGCAGTAAAGCAGAGTGATGAGAGTGACAATCAGGATAAGGAAAAGAGGACACTACTTGAGTTGTGGAGTTGTGGTGATTAGGAAAAGCCTCTTTTGAGGAGATATACTGGAGCAAAAATGCAAATGTAGAGAAGTACACAAGTGACTATCTCAAGAGTAGAGCCTTCTTGGCAGAGGGTACAGTTAAGTGCAAAGACAAGAAAGGAAAAATAATCTTGGCATGTTCGAAGAAGTTATTTTAAAAGGCCTCATGATTACTCTTAGTATAGTAGGCAATATAAAAGAACTGTCAGTTTTGTATTAGGTGTGATAATGGCATTGTGACTGTATGTAACAATTTTCATCACTGATACCATATTTATGTATATGTGTGTTATACATATGTGTTGTGTAATAAATGTCAGGAACTTTTTTTTAGATTTTTATTTTTTATTTTTAGAGATTTTATTTATTTGGCAGAAAGAAACACATCCAGAGAGGGAACACAAGCAGGGGGAGTGAGAGAGGGAGAAGCAGGCTCCCCGCCGAGCAGGGAGCCCGATGTGGGGTTCGATCCCGGGTCTCCGGGATCATGACCTGAGCCGAAGGCAGTCGCTTAACCAACTGAGGCACCCAGGCGCCCCAGGAACTTCTTTAAAATATTTTGGCAAAACAAAGCAAAATAAAAAAGGGATGAGTGAGGCAAAGGTGCAAAAATTCTTGATTTGGGGAAATGGGTAAACTGGGGTTGATAAACTACTCTTTCTAGTTTTCGTACAGTTGAAATTTTTCAAAAATTTTTAGAAACTCCACATAACAGAAACTTCACATTAAAAGTGGCAATCCCTCCTACCTTCTTTTTCTTACTTTACAACACCAGCTCAGCGTTTACATTTTCGGTTCTGTGTTCTGACTACATCATTTTAGGAGATATAAATGAAAGCTTTAAGGATACTCCCATATACTAGATAAGACCAACACTCTATGGCTAAGTCCAGTTTCTGTGAGAGCTAATCTACCTAAGGCAGTGTTGGAACTCAGAATTAAAATAAGAGAATATAAAATAAACAGCCAAATACTGATAAACAGCAAGTCGTTCTTTCCGAGGGAAAAAAAAAAAATGGAATTACCTAGACCAAGGACCATCCTCCCAGAGATTAAAAAACACAATGGGCTTCTTCCCCTTCCATTCCCTGGAGACTGCTCTGGCGAAGATTCCCTGATGGTGAAATCCTACTCTCACTGTTCAGTCTTGATCTCACTTGACCTCACCGTAGCACTTGGCAGAGTGGAACATTCTCCCGCTTCTTTAGCCTCTCTGCTTCCTTGGCAGACATGACAGGAGGGCTAAACATGCTCGTACTCCTTCCTTTTAAGAACAAATGGGCGCCTGGGTAGCTCAGTGGGTTGAAGCCTCTGCCTTCGGCTCAGGTCATGATCTCAGGGTCTCTCTCTGCTCAGCAGGGAGCCTGTTTCTTCTGCTCTCTCTGCCTTCCTCTCTGCCTACTTGGGATCTCTCTGTCAAATAAATAAATAAAATCTTAAAAAACAACAACAACAACAACAAAGGTGACATCCACAGCCCCTCCTGAGAGACAGGCAAGCAATCCCTTCCCCAGGTGACCAGTTCTGGAAGAACCAGGAGCAGGTCCCTAATCCAACAATCTCCAATCTAGTGGTGTGTCTAATCTAATGGTGTATCAGAAAGTTCTATTTTTGGTAATATAGTGGATCATTTTTCTGAAAAACCTTCTGATAGCAAATTACTACAACTGCTAAATAAGATATTACCAACTTCTGGAGAGCAGAGCTGAGCTCTCAAGAGAGAAAAAAAGAAAATCCCCAGGAGCTAAAATTCAAGGGGGAGCTAGAAACCAGGATAATGGAAGCTGCGGCTACAGAGACTCTGGGAGCACATCCTGGGGTCTGTGCGCAGAGCCTTGGAGTTAAAGCTGCAGAGGGGAGGGGCAGTTAAGCATCTGCCCTCTGCTCAGGTCATGATCTTGGGATCCTAGAATTTAGCCCTACATCAGGCTCTCTGCTCAGAGGGAAGTTAGCTTCTCTCCCTCTTCCCCTGCCCTCCCCACACTCACACTCTCTCTAAAATAAATAAATAAATCTAAAAAAAGAAAAGAAAAGAACTAGAATAATTAAAATAATAAATAATATTAATTAAAATAAAAATTGGAGGATGCCTACTACCCAATTTTAAGCTATGCAGCAAACAAAATCAAGATGGTGTCATGTTTTAAAAGGGACAGACGCACAGACCAATGGAACAACACAGAGAACCCAGTAACAGACCCATATAAATATGGCCAACTGAATTTTGACAGAGATGCACAAGTAATTCAAGGGAGGAAAGCAGCCTTTCCAACAAATAGTGCTGTAACAACTGGACATCAATAGACAAAAAAAAAATAAACCCTAAACTGCACATCTTATACAAAAATTAACTTCAAATGGACCTAACATAAAACAATAAAACTTTTAGAAGAGAACATAAAAGAAAAACTTTATGACCTAAGATCAGGTAAAGAGGAGCACCTGGCTGGCTCCGTCAGTAGAGCACGCAACTCTAGATCTCAGAGTTCAGGGGTCTCAGTCTCATGGGTTCAGGGGTCTCAGTCTCATGGGTTCAGGCCCCACGATGGGCACAGAGCTCACTTAGAAAAAAATTTTTTTAATTTTAAAAAGTATTATTTACAAAAAGATTAGAGAAAGTGTTCTTAGACATGACACCAAAAGCATAACCCATCTAGAAATAAAAAGGATAGGGAGGCCTGGGTGGCTCAGTGAGTTAAGCATCTGCCTTCAGCTCAGGTCATGACCCCAAGGTCCTGGGATTAAGTCTCAGCAGGGAACCTGCTTCTCCTTCCCTCTGCGGCTCCCCCTGCTTGTGTGCTTACACTCTCTGACAAAGAAATAAAATCTTTTTAAAAAAAGAAATAAAGAAATGGAAGGAAGGAAGGAAGGAAGGAAGGAAGGAAGGAAGGAAGGAAGGAAGGAAGAAAGGAATGAAGGAATGGGAGGGAAGGAGGGAGGGAGGCTGGAAAGAAGAGAAAGAAAAAGGATAGGGGGGCACCTGGGTGGCTTAGTGAGTTAAGCATCTGCATTCAGCTCAGGTCATGATCCCAGGGTCCTGGAATTGTGAAGACTCCCTGCTCAGTGGGAAGTCTGCTCTCCTTCTCCCTCTCCCCATCCCCCTTGCTCATGCTCGCTCTCTCTCTCTCTCTCTCTCTCTCTTTCTCAAATAAATGAAATCTTAAAAAAAAAGAAGAAGGAGGAGGAGGAGGAGGAGGAGGAGGAGAAGGAGGAGGAGGAGAAAGAAAGAAAAGAATTTTTTTTTTCATTTCTAGGACTCCTTCATTGACATAACTGAATGATGAGTTAAGAAATTTTTACTCAATATGTTGAACACTAGAGCTCTTCTCAGAAAATCAAAAGGAGTAGTTAGAATCTCAGTTCTCTGTTTTATCCTTTAGTAAAATGGACAGGTAGAAGGGACTTATGTATATATAATTATTTCACTTTAACGAATGACATTGGCTGGACACCATTTACCTATAACCTATCATTTTAGGATCATTGTGAAAATCTCCAGCGAATTAAACTTGAAGAGTTTCAGATCCTCAGGAATAATTCTGGGGCTGCTAGCAACAATCAAGTCTTACTGATGAAGAAAAAGGACCATCTCATGTTTATAACAAGGCTGATATTCTACCATCTTAAATTGCTTTTTTAACTTATAAAGTACTATAACTCATAGTGGCTTTTAGGTTTATGGTTTTAGTCTAAGTTTAAAAACCATTATATTAGAAAGTTTAAGAGATTTAGATTATGAAATATTTTACTGACTTCTGCAATCCCAAAGTATAGCAAAGCACCTGCTAAGTAACAGCTCAGCAAAGTTTGAGAATTGTACCACTTCCCAAGGAAAAGTGAAATGCTGAATTGGAGAGACTGAAATCATGAAATTCACTGAAAGTCTGTCACCAAAAGCCATCCACCACAAACCACCAGACCCACTGCTTTCACTCTACACTCTCAAACATGTGACAGCCCCTGACTGTCATTGTTCTAGCATGGCACCATACTGCCTCTCTCCTAAATTGACAGCTGATAGATAGCCCCTCCTGTTTCGTATCCTGAATCCCACAGCCAGTTTATCCTTCCTAATGTATGGCTCTAATCAGGACATCACCCTACTTAATTCTCATGCCACTGCCTCAGAAGGCTCTTCAGCATATGCTAACATTACTTGCTACTTTTGCATCACTTCACACACCCTCTCATGATTTATGCTGTGGAATGAAACATCTACTTCTTCATTCAGTCACTCATTTAACAAAAAAGTGTTGAGCTCCTACACTGGGCCAGGGACTATGCCTGACCCTACAGAATACAATGGAAAAGAAAAAGAGATTATATTCTTTCTTTCATGAAGCTTAGTTTAGGGTGGAAGAAAGATGATAAACAATTATACAAATTGATGTGTACCCTGCAGTGGGAGTGTATATAACACACTCAAGGAATAGCTCAGAGAAAGAGGCAAGTGGGGTAAGGTCAGGCCGGAAGAAAAACAGGGACCACATCCTGCTTGAACTTGCAGGATATATGAAGAACTTTGGTTTTTTTCTTACAAACGAGGGGGAGGTACCCAAGTGTTTCAAACAGGAAGGTGAATGATCAGATTTACATTCTAATATGATCCCTCCAGCTTCAGGGTAGAAAGTGGGTTGATGAGAGGACAAGAATGAATGGGGCCCCCAGTTTGATGGGTATTTGACCAGTCCATGTAAAAAATGATGGCACTGAGATCAAGAAATTTTAATAAAAAAATATTCAGGAGCCCAGAACAACAAAATGTACTGGATTGGACATGGAGGGTAAGGGAAAGAGGATGATCAAGGACAACTTCATGTTTTCCAGCCTAAACAGTTGAATGGATGATGGGGACATTCACCAGGACAAGGTTCCTGGATTGGGGTAGACAAGCGGGGACCGTGAGGCCAATGCTGGACAAGCTGAGTGGGAGGTGACCCTGCAACACCAGCAGATGATTTCAAACAGGCAGCGGGATATCCAAGTCAGGAGCTCTGACGATGTCTGGGCTGAGGTCAAATCTGACAGTCACCAGAGAACATACAGTAATTGAAATCGTGAACACAAATGAGACCAGCCAACGGAGAGAGTAGGGAGAAAAAAAGAGAAGGAGCCTCAGGCTGAGACTTGAGGAGCCTCAAAGTTCAATAGGTAGGGAGAAGACTCCTGCAAGGCAAAGGAATGGCCTCCTCTGAAGAAGGTATAAGAGAAAACCCAGGCGAGTATGATGTCAAGAATCCAGATTTCAAAAAAATAAAAAAAAATAAAAAAATAAAAAAGAATCCAGATTTCAAGAGGTAGTGGGCAGGAATGTCGTACATGGCTACAGGTGAAAAACTGAGTGTTCATTCATCAGACGTGGCAGCACAGATTTCCCGGAAGCTGGGTGAGAGTGGTTTTAGTAAAGTACAGAAACAACAAACAAAGAGAAATAAGCATCAATGGGCAACGGGGACGTGGAACTAATGAGTCCAGAAGACTCTTACGTGAAGTCTGGCTGTGAAGAGGAAGAAATGAAATTTTAAAAATAGGGTTTCCATTTGTTGTTCCCATCATTTTCATTATAGGGGAGACTTAAATGTGTTAAAATACTGACAGGAAAGAAGAGTTGAGCATGTGAGGCCACAGATAAATGATAGCTTCTCTGAAGGGAGAAGGGGGACAGAAGGAAGGGTACATTTTGACTAAAACTCACCCAGCAAGTCTTGGGTTCCTCAAGCTTAACATAATTCACTAACCGTCTACTCTAACCTCACTCTTAAAATTTTACCCTTAAAGAACAGCTCAAATTCTCCCTTCTATGAACCTCACCTAATTTCTCTAGCTCTCAGGATCCTTTCTCTGTAATCCCATGGTGTGCTGTGTTTTCCACATTTTTTCACTGCAAAATCCTGTGGAGTGGATTCCACAGAAAACACATGGGGGAAATGAACATTCTACTTCCTGCCCAGCTCATGTCCTATCCCCTCAATACAGCCTACCCTAACCAAGAACAAATTAGAACCCCCCTTATAAAGTCCTGAAAAATTATATCATTCAGCATGTCAGCATTTTAAGTATTTAAGCTCCAAACTGTGGGGTCTAGTCTGTCTGCTTCACCACTATATCCCCAGGGCCTTGGAGGGCTGGTACACCAAAGGCACCCCGGAAATGTTTACTGAATGAATTAATTAAAAGAGATGCCCTGTTACTCTTCAACAACTATAAATTGCTTAAGAACAGGAAATATGGGGCAACTGGATGGCTGAGTCAGTTTAGCGCTCACCTCTTGATTTCAGCTCAGGTCATGATCTCATGGTAGTGATATAGAGCCCCGAGTCTCTGAGCAAGGAGAGATTGCTTAAGATTCTCTCTCCTCCTCTGCCCACCCATTTCCCTGCCCTCCCACCCCCCGTGCCTGCATGTGGTACATATTCTCTCTCTCTAAAAAAAAAAAGAGAGAGAGAGCAACGACCATGTCTTATGCCTATTTCTACACAGTGCCCTAAAAGAAGAGTACATGTTCTTGATAACACTATAATTTATTATGGCCTAATGTCAAAACAGGAATTGAAAAGACAGAGTTTGGCAATATACCTTGTCAATGATGAAAAAGAGTGAAAGTCTATGTAATGTCTCTCAACTCTAATTTTAAAAGACAATAGTTGTTTTCAAAACACTCCAACATTTCTCCATATTCCAGAATTTGAGAAAACCCTTAAAGATAATTGAACTAACTTTCCCCTGCTTATGGAGTGCTTTTATAAATTCATGTAACACTAGAATTTCTGTGCCTATCATAAGACTTAAGTTAATTCTGTAATTTAGTATTTTCACATCTTGATAATACTCAGGAGTACATCAGTAGAGGCAAGGAGTACATTAAGGATATTGCTAGCATGGATCTAAGTATCATCTCCCTGCCTAATAAAAACAGAATCATCTTGACATCATTGAAGTACCAGAGTTCTGGTCATAAATGACACAACAAATGTAAGAGATGTAATGAGGCAGCATACAAAACCAAAATCAAAAGAGATCAACGCAGGCTTTTCTCAAACATAAGCTTTGCTACCAAATAAGCTTGACCCCAAAATATTATGAGGTGGAAACTACTTCATTTTTCAGCAAACAGCTTCATTTGTCATGTGTAATCTGTACAGGATTCTGTTATAAATTCAATCTCATGTTTCTCTCCCACATTTTATTACTCTGATTAACGTCATCTACAGAATTACCAAACTGGAACAAGTCAAAGTACAAATAAGATTATGCTTTAAAGACTTTCATAAGAATTATCACTTTCAACCCCCTGATATTTCCTCTATTCTCTCTTTTGGGATAAATGTGCAAACTTCAGAGACAAATTTTAGAAAAAGTAGCTAAAGGCTCGGATCAAACACAAGTACTTTTAGAAATTAGAAGAAATCTTTTTTTATCCAGTGAGAAAGGAACAAAGAAACTTGTGGAATCTAAAAGAATAGGCACCAAATAAAGACTTCATTTTTTTTTTAACAGAAATCAGAATTGTTTTAAGCAGTGGAAGATACCCACTGGTGTCAGAACTCATGCTCAGAACCAAACAGCAAAAGAAAGCGTCTCAAAAACATAAGGGTTTTATTTTCATAATGCGTGAGCAGTCAGTCACATAGGAATATCTCTGCCATGATCAGTAAACTTGGGCAAACACAGAATAAAATAATATTCTCTCTCCTGACATAATTCAGGGCCATATTTCGGCGGCACTGAAAAAGCCACTCTAGAGGCATTAGAAATCATGACATGTGCTGCATGAACTCCAAGTCCATGTTATCAAATAAAATCTGTCTGCAATCTTTTCACTTTTCTTCATTACTTTTTGGGGAAGTTCTTCTATCTTTTCATTTTAGAAATGTAAATATCTTACAGAGTAAAAAGAATGAAGTAATGCATGGTTATCGCTGTTGAACTCAAATCCAACAATTACCAATACACAGCCACTGTTCTTTCATCTACTCGTACACACACACACACACACACACACACACACACACACGCACACACACACACGCAGGCTTCATATTCCCCATATACACATATACATACTAAATTATACTGAAGCACATGGGGCAACTTTTAAATTCCCCTTTAAGAACTCTAAATTACAGGTCATAAATGGCAAAATATTCTATCCAGCAAACAATTCAGTGATAACTACTTATCCTTGAAAGCCTTTACTTACATAACGCATAAATTTTATGGAACAAGGTTATCATACAGGTGTAATCCAAACTTCATGCTGTGATACAGAACAGCTGCTTAATAATAAAGCTAAGAATATAATTCATCTCCCAGCTATACATATAATTTAAGTAGTCAATTTTATCATGGCAATTTAGAAAAATGTCTAACTTTCAGAACCTATAATCAAATGAACAGAATGACTAAAATACACAAGGACTGAAAGTCATTTTCCTAGGTTCATATTATATCAAATAAAATGTCAGTCTTCATGAAAACTTTTTTCTTATTTTATACAAGAGATTATTACCAACCTGGCTTCTGTGTTAGTTCTTTATTTTATTTTTGTTAGTTCTTTATTTTTAAAAATCTGTCAGTTACATCATGACTTTCTTCTTGGGACAATGTTGCTACACCAATGCCTCCTCTCGGGCTGCAGTCACAAAACATCTGGAATTTACTACGGTATGTCCTCGCTAAGGCCCATGCTCTGGCCTACAACACAAGGTGCCTGCCGTGCAGGGCAGAACCACCCCCCCCCCCGAGGGGGCGGGAAGACAGGCAAAGTCACAGGCAGTTGTGCTGCCCCTCAAAAATGACAATGAACATTTCTGGCATTATTCAAAGCATCTGGAGGAATGCAGGACACCAAATTCCAAATGGCAAAAAGATGAAGACTAAATCCAAACCTCAGATGGGAAGACGGGCAAACTTTAATAACCCCTAAGCCAACCTGTCAATTTTGAATCTGGTCTGTCAGCTGAGCGCCCTGTACTGGGGGACCTGAGAGAGCCTCCCAAGACAAAGTGATGCTAACCCTCCTTTCTGTAATTATGGTTCACATCCACACCATTCAACATGGGTGAGGCTGAAAGATGGTGACTCTAGGGTTTGTGGCTTTTCAAAATTCTACATTTCCCAGACAGAAACCACTACCATCCACAAGGGCATGACCATGGATGTAATAGTTAATAACTTCAGGTACAGCGCAGAGAAACAGGACAACCCACGGAAGCAAATAACCAAAAGAATTCCAAGAACACTGAAATACAACTAAGACCTACAGCATTTCTTCTCCTTGCTGCCTCAAAAGCAGAACTCGAAACAGCAGCCCCAGAATCCCTGCTTCTGGGGAGACAAAACAAACCTGAGGTCCAGAGGCCCCCGAGAAATAAGCAGGCCCTCTACTTCCACTCCAGACCTCCAGTTTCCCGGTGTTGATACAAGCCTTCTGAGCAGAGAAGCAGAGCATGGGACAGACTCCACAGCAAAATCCAGAATCTTCAGATTATTTAAAACTTGAGTCTGCCCTGTTCAATCTGTCATTTACCAGGAAGCTACATAACTAAGATCTTGCTATATCTAGGTGCACATAAAATATAAGGCTTATATTCAAACAGAGGCTTTGTGCAAATTTCACTAATCCAGATGTGAGGAAATCCAAAATTATGATTCCCACAGCAACTGTAATCTCGGCAAACCCAGACTCATGTATTCCGTACTACTTCAGATGGTAATGACCTTAAAAGAACCTTAGAATAAAGTACATTTTAATCTCCACATCTAATTACAAAGAAAAACTCTCAGACTGATCAGAGATTAGAAAACTGCCTTCCTTCAGGGCTGGCGGAGCTATTTCTTGGAGACAATTAATAAAGACTGAACCAAGCACGGAAGAACATGCTCGAAGAAACAATCCTTATCTGGCCTGAACGACAGGGGCCAGGCCACTAACTGAACAGGGTTTCCTCTAAGCTCTCAATTCTAATTTGCTAAGACAACCAGCTGGTGGCATTTAAACTTCATTACAAATAACACTTTCAAAAAGTACCCTAAATGCTAATCGAAACCAGAAGAGGCTCAATTTTAGCACCCACTTGAGGCAACACATTTGAAGCTGCTACAAAATGGATTATCTACTAGAAAATAAGTCAAATAATACTAGCTCATGTCCACTAACACAGAAAATGGTTTCACTAGTCCTTAGTTCAAGGTTAAAATGCCAGTTTCTGGAAGGCTGGGTGCCACCCAATAAGCTATAAGATTAATGGAAGACAGCAGAGCTTAGTGGTTAAGAGGCTTCTGCAGCCAAAACGCCCAGGTTTGAATCTTAGTTCTGCCGCTTACAACCGGTGGCTCTAGGCATGTTACTTCACGTCTCTGTGTCTCAGTTTTACCATCTAAAATGGACCTTAAAAAAACCTACCTCACAGAGCTATCAGGAGTACTAAATGAAGTAATGTAAGTTCTCACAAGAGTGCCTGGCAGATACTAAGCACTCAAAAAGCATTTGCTATTATTGCTATTATTAACATAAGGTCATTTACTTTTTTTTTTATCTTTGCAGTTATATATTTTTTTATTTTTGAGAGAGAGAGCATTGGGGGGGGGGGCAGGGGAGGCCAGGGGAGGTGAGGCAGAGGGAGGAGAGAGAGAATCCCTAGCAGGCTCCACATTCAGCTCAGTACAGAACCAGACAAGGGACTCAATCCCACAACCCTGAGACCATGACCTGAGCCAAAACCAAGAGTCAGACACTCAACCAACTGAGCCACCCAGGTGCCCTAGCAGCAATTTTTAATTATTTGAAAAGCCAGCCCCCACACTAAAAAAGACCAAAAAATATAAAAATACCATGATGGTAGTACTTTAATCAGTCTCTATAGCACAACAATAATAAATGACCTTGCCTCCTCTTGCCTCCTTCCTCTACCCCTCTTGCTAACTAAAGCCAAACGTTTCAGTTGCTTCCCATCTGTTGGCCCATCTGGGCTTATTGTCTTCCCTACTCCTATTATAACCTTTGGCTTCAATCAAGTTAGTTTTCTCACCAGCCTCTAACTACAGCTTGTACTCATTCAACAAACATCTAAGAATCCATGAAGCCAAGCACAGTACTAACACAATATGCAAAGTTTCTGCCCTTAAAAAGCTCACAAGATATAGCAGAAAAAGACATGCAAAAAATAGTTTCAGTAGAAGAGAACTATGGTCACAGAAGAGCAAAAGTAAGGGACCTGCATGGAGAGGAACTAGTCAACTCTTGGTGAAGCTGTATCTCTCTATATCTCTCTATATAGCAAGATCTCTCTCTATATATCGCTGTATCTCTCTATATATTAAATCTCTCTTTTTTTTAAAGATTTTATTTATTTGACAGAGAGATAGCGAGAGAGGGAACACAAGCATGGGGAATGGGAGAGGGAGAAGCAGGCTTCCTGCCAAGTAGGGAGCCCAAAGTGGGCCTCAATCCCAGGACCCTGGATCAAGACCTGAACCAAAGGCAGATGCTTCAGGAAGCCCCAACAAATAAATTTTAAAAAAAAGGGGGGGGGAGGGGAAATGTAAGTGGACTCAGAGGTTTCTAGCTCTACCAATTGAAGAAATAAAAGAATGGTGACAACAGAGGGGCAGGGTGAAGAGTACATGACCCCAAATGCAAAGCCTGGGTTGTTATTCTAAGGGCAGTGGAAAGTAGGACAGAGACAGAACTTTAAAAAAAGGTACAAATTAAAATAGATCCTTAATCAGAGAAGAAACCAGAAAACACTGCCAAAGATCCACACACTACCCCCAAATTGCACCAGGCAGAGAAGGTTTTAGAGACAGGTAATTTCAGTGTTATGGGAACTTTTCAACTTACTCTATGTGGCTAAACAACCCCGATACTAAATCCAACAAAGATAGAACACACACACACACTCTCTCTCTCTTTCTCTTTCTCTCTCTCTCTCTCTCTCTCTCTCTCTCTCTCCCTCCCTCCCTCTCTCTCCCACATACAGAACTACAGAATTTTTATTATAAATAAAAATGCAAAACCAAATATAAAAAATACTAAGTCCAACATTAAATTTTAAAAATTATAAAACACAAACCCATGGAAGAGATCTGTTAACATATTCATTAGGTCAGTAAATTAATGGAATGGAACCAAATCATTATAAAGATAGAAGCTAAAAGGCAATTTTTTTTTTTTTACTTTTTACTAGGATTACTATCAAACTGCATTCACTGAGTCAGGGACCCTTGTCGCCTGTGTAGCACACCACCTAAGCACTTGTCGGTCCACCCGCCACCCAGTGGCCTTGACTCCAAGCTCTAACGATGTGCACCCAACACTCATTCTGAATTAAGAACTTCTTAAATTAAAACTAAAGAGAATTTTTTCTAATGCAATAAGATGAATTTCTCAGGGAAAGAATACCTCTTATATAGTATTTAAGCCAAGAATAATACATAACTTGAATTTAATCATGAGGAAACATCAAATGAGGAATATCCTTTGAAATAAAGAGGACTCTATTCTTCAAAAATATCAATGTCACAAAAGACAAAGGCTAAAAGAACTTTTCCAGATTAAAGAAAACAAAGGAAACAGGGCAACTAAATGCCATGTGTGACCCTAGACTAGATCCTGCATGAGAGGGGGAAAGATGCTAAAAGATGCCTTACTGATCAACTGACAAACTTTATTCGTAATAGCCAAACACAGAAAATAACCCAGATGTGTCCTTCAGCAGACAAATGGCAAAACAAGCTGCGGTACATTCGTGCGGTGGAATTCTCACAGTCAACAGGAACTACTGATACATACAGGAACCTGGATGAATTGCAAGGGAATTACATGGAATGAAGCGATCTCAAAGGTTATGTACTGGTTCTGTCTACAAGATTCTTGAAATGACAAATGAGACAGAGAGAAGAGAGTGTCGCGGTTGCCAAGGGTTAAGAAGGCAGAGAGGGAGGGAGATGGCTGTAGCTAGGAGAGGGGGGCCGAAGAGACTCTTGTACAGGACCTATTTTGTATCCTGCACTGGTGGTCACACAAATCTACAGTTGTGATAGAACTAAATACAAACACACAGTACACACACCAGTACAACTAAAACTGATGAAATCAAAATAAGATGAGTAGATTGTGCTGACATCGATTTCCTGGTTTTGACGTTATAGCTACACAAGAGGAAACTGGGTGAAGTATCCACAGGATCTCTCTGTTTTATTTCTTACGGCTGCACGTGAATCTACAAGTATCTCAAAGTAAAAAACTTAATTTAAAAATAAAGTTTAGCATCAGAAAATAACTTACAATCAATCATGAAACACTAAAAGAGTTCCTATGAACTTTCAGAACAGGAAAAGGATGCCAGCTATTACAGTGTCATTTAGGATCATTCTAAAGGTACTAGGCACTGCTATAAACAAGACCATATAAACATTAGAAAAGAGGCAAATGATCAATGATAAATGAAATCCTTGCTACCTGGAAAATCCAATACAATCAAGTGAAAAAGTATTAGAATGGGGGTGCCTGGGTGGCTCAGTTGGTTGAACAACTGCTTTCGGCTCAGGTCATGATCCCGGAGACCAGGGATCGAGCCCCACATCGGGCTTCCTGCTCAGTGGGAAGCCTGCTTCTCCCTCTCTCAGTCCCTCTGCTTGTGTTCCCTCTCTGGCTGTGTTTCACTCTGTCAAATAAATAAATAAAATCTTTAAAAAAGAAAAAGTATTAGAATGAGTTCAGAAGTATCCAATATCCAAATACAATATATAAAAATTAATAGCCTTTTTATTATATCCCACTAATACTCGACTAGAAAACTGGATTCTATTTTTACTTCTTTGCCTAAGTCATATACAATTATTTTTTAAATATTTAGGAATTGTCCCAGGAATACAATGACTATGTGGCTCTAATAAGCTTCTCCAAACATATTCTCCAGTTCTCCTCACTGAGCGCCATATTTGTTCTCCAATTTGCTGCGACTCAGTCTCTGGTTCCTCCTTCACTTCAGAAGCCAAAAACTAGAAAGTAGATTCAACAATGTCTTCCAGTCCCCCAAGAACTCAAATATTTTGCACAAGTCTAAGTCAGTTGTAAGGGATGAGAACCTAAGGTTCCTTCCACATTAGAATCTCCAACCTGCTAGGAGCCAGAATCCCTTTAATCAGTTCCAAGGGACTTAGTGTGCCTTCTTGTGCAGCCCTTGGGACCATCTCTCCACTTTATGAGGCTTCCCTCTCCTAGGAATTCCCAGTTCTCAGTTGGTGATGCTCTCACTCTAGAGCAGACCCATATGAATCCATCCATTTTTAGTCAGGGCCTCTCACAGTAGCCCCCATTTCAAACTCCAGCCACTTCTAAACCACTACAAGCCTAATCCATGTCCTCCAGGGGACCCCTGTGCCACATATCCTATGTGAAAGTCAAGACAGTTTTCCACTCTACACAAACAAGTGCTTCTGCTAAGCTCCAGGTCTTCAATACACAAGAAATACCAGTTAACAAGCAAAGATAAAGTAAATGGGAAGTAGGGTAATTCAGGGAGAGAAACGAAACATGAGAGACTTTGGACACAGAAACAAACTGAGGGACTTGGAGGGAGGGGGTCGGGGGATGGGAGAGCCTGGTGGTGGGTACTGAGGGCACCTATTGTGTGGAGCACTGGGTGTGGGGCATGGCAATGAATCTTGGAACACTGAAAAAATAAAATAAATTTAAAGTCAAAAAAAAAAAAGAAGAAGAAGAAGCAAAGATAAGGGGCGCCTAGGTGGCTCAGTTGGTTAAGTGTCTGCCTTCAGTTCAGGTCATGATCCCAGAGTCCTGGGATCAAGGCCCCTGTCAGGTTCCCTGTTCAGCAGAGAGTCTGCTTCTCCCTCTGCCCTTCCCCCCACCCAATCTTATACACTGTCTCTCAAATAAAATCTTAAAAAAAAAAAAAAGATGAAAAACTCCATAACATGCTAAATGATAAGTGTATTCTAGATTTTAAACCCAAACAAGGAAAGCACATAAGTAATGATAATATAGGACAATCTCACTTACGAACACAGATGCAAAAATCCTACATAAAATACTAATAAACTGAATCCCAACAACATATGGAAGATCACAATCAAGATACATTTTAAAAGAACATACCAACCAAAGAAGTCAAAGATCTGTACTCGAGGAACTACAGAACACTCATGAAAGAAATTGAAGAAGACTCAAAAAGATGGAAGAGAATTCCATGCTCATGGATCAGAAGAATAAACACTGTCAAAATGTCTATACTGCCCAGAGAAATCTATACTTTCAATGCCATTCCAATCAAAATTCCACCAATATTCTCCAAAGCATTGGAACAAACAATCCTAAAATTTATATGGAACCAAAAAAGACCCTGAATCGCTAAGGAATTGCTGAAGAAGAAAAACAAAGCTGGGGGCAACTCATTACCTGACTTCAGGCTTTATTACAAAGCTGTGATTACCAAGACAGCATGGTACTGGCACAAAAACAGAGAAATAGACCAATGGAACATAGTAGAGAGTCCAGATATGGACCCACAAATCTATGGTCAAATCATCTTCGACAAAGCAGGAAAAACTATCTGGTGGAAAAAAGACAGTCTCTTCAATAAATGGTGCTGGGAAAATTGGACAGCTAC
>PITA01027209.1:0-21348 GCA_004023965.1 Spilogale gracilis | reverse complement strand
TCTCTTGCTCTTTGCAGATCTTTAGACACATCTCTCTTCCTCAGTGAGGCCCCTTCTAGCCACTATTATGTAAAATTTCAATCCTGCTCCCATCACTCCCTGTTTCCCTTCCCAAATTTATTTTTCTTCTGAGAAGTATAAAATAGGAAGAGGAAAAATAGAGCATAATCAAAAGGTGAAGCAGGAGCTTCTAGGAAGACATAATTACAGTAACTACACAGGGTCACGAAGGCCAGTGCTTCCACAAGCCAGACAGGTACTTAATGTGAAGGAGTGGGGGCAATAGGGAGTGGTAGGGACTGGGGAAAACTGACCATATTGGGCTCTACCTGAAAGCTTTAAAACTCAAATTTTAAAAAACACCCATACAGCTCACACAAAATATGCCTGTGAGTCTTTTTAGGCGTACAGGCTGCTAGTCTACGCATGCTGTCATGAGAAATCCGTTTCCTCAGGCACTGCTGTTTGTGTGTACGCATACTCATCTATTATGTCTGATAGTTCAGAGTTGCCCCAGTGTTCTAGTGCTCTGATCTCAGTAACAGAAGTATTCACTTATTTTCCTGGAGAGGAGGAAGTAGGCAAGGAAGTAAGTGCTTTCTTCCCTTTCATAGTTTTTCTAGCCACCACTGTGAGATGTCTGGAGTTTCATATTACTTTCCCCTCATTCCTATGCTCAAACTTTAAGTAAGGCAGCTGAGATAGGGGGGTTAAGAGACCAGACAAAGGTTAGACAACCCTGTGTTTAAACGCTGGTGCTGTCACTTAGTTACAAGACTTTAGTTATTAAGTAATTTCGCTTAAAAGTTAATATTCCTGGGGCGCCTGGGTGGCTCAGTTATTAAATGTCTGCCTTTGGCTCAGGTCGTGATCCCAGGGTCCTCGGATCGAGTCCTGCATCAGGCTCCCTGCTCAGTGGGAAGCCTGCTTCTCCCTCTCCCATTCCCTCTGCTTGGATTTTCTCTCCCACTGTCTCTCTGTGTCAAATAAATATATTCTTTAAAAAAATAAAAAGTAAATTAAAAAATAAAAAGTTAATATTCTTGGGGCACCTGGGAGATATAGTCAGTAAAGTGTCCAACTCTTGGTTTTGGCTTGGATTCTGTCTCGGGGTCATGGGATCGGGTCCTACCCACATCAGGCTCCGTGCTTAGTACAGTCTGCTTGGAGAGTCTCTCTCTCCTTTTGCACCTCCCCCCTCACGCTTGCTCTTTTTTTTTTTTTTTAACAAAATTAATTTTTTTAAAGAGCCAATATTCTTAGAACTGAGGTTGCTTCTCTAGAACACAAAAATAACACCTACCTCATAAGGCTGGCAGGAGGGATAAATGAAATTATGGATGTGTGTCATCTATGGTGAGAAAGCTATAGAAATTCGATGTTATTATCTTACCAAAAAACATTAGGCCAATTTGATAAACTATCAAGCAACATCATTTCATCAATATGTAGATCAGTTTTATAATAAGCCCACTATTGTAGAGTACAAGGAGCATTTCATTACAGTTGGTTAGCCATACTTTCTCAGTTTTCTTTATATCATAGATGCTTAACGTTTCCCACACACCTTTTCTGGTGAATTCTAACAAGAATATCTAAAGAGACCAGAAATACTAAATTAGTAAGATTTATCGACACTGCTTCATTAAATTCATTTTTACTTCATCCATATATGAGAAGACGCCTGAATGTATTCACAAAGCTCAACGGCTGACAAAATTTTTTGAGGTGAAATGGCAGTAATATAGGAAAAGGAAATAGGTTTCAAATTTATATAATTATATAGCCCTAATTAAAATTGAAGAGTTTCTAATGCATACGAAACACTCCATGTTAGCTATTAATAATTATATGTTAGTACAGTAACATTACTATGTTCTAATGTCATTATTGTCATTATTCAATTTGAAGAAATATTCTATGAAGTAAAATAGCAAGATGCTGATGGAAAAGACCAGCCACTGATGACAGAGAGGTAATGTGCCTGCCATGTACAGTCGGTCAGGTTGCACACTGCCTATTCCATCTAACGACGATTCACACAATCCCAACATGATGGTACTCCCTAAAGATAAACCATCCACCACAAAAGAATCTACGCAGCAAGATTCTGACAGATGAAGAATATTCTCAGTGACAGCATCTCAGTGCTGAAGGGGAAATACAGAGATCTTTTAAGTGCACAGCAAAATTAGTGGAAGGTAAAAATGGAGTAAGTATTGCACACACTTCCATTCAGAAATCACCCCCCCGCCCCCCATTAACTGGACATAGGACAGAATCCAAGCACTACAGCAGAGAACAGCAGCAGGTCGTGTGCGTACCACACAGCTAAAGAGACTGGCTAATGATCTTCATCTGGTTTGTCTGGGTGCGGAGACGTCCATGAATGAAGCCACACATCAGCCAGCACCGCACTAAACCTCCTTAAATGAAGATCACAGTAAACCCTGAGTCATGAGTTTGCAGAAGGGCTAAAAAGTGCACAGAAAAGAAAAATGTGAGAAAACACTTTAGGGGCGGTATGGTGATAGGATAATATAATGGGTCACCTGTCATTTGCATTTATCTACACTAACCTCATTAGCCAAGAGTTGGGAGTTTGGATTACTCGGGGTAACGGTAAGCCCACTTGGCAACAAACTTTCTATTTTGAGTCTGCCGGGGCCATTACTCTCCTTGGCTGAAACCATACTGACTCGCTTTGCAGGAGACAGTCCCGCAGCCCCACTGCCCGCTCCCCCTTCCGCTGGCCTCATGACACTCACCCTGTGAGCAACACGCCTTTCTTGGGGTGGGAAGCTTTGGGAAATGGCGCCTTTGGGGACCACCATTCTGGCTCCCTGGGAGGTACCCCAAGTCAGCCTTTGCTGATTCCCAACTATAGACGCCCTGAAACTGGCAGAGCTGGGGCACACAGAAAGTGGTGCTGCCCCTTGTCAGGGAGGTGGGTATTTAGAAAACCATCGAGGTTGTTTTTGGAAGTGCAGAGATTAGGGGGGCCAGCGTCATTTAATCTACTTAGGTTGATCAGCACAGCCATACTGGCTCTGGGAGGTACTGAAGGCAGCGAGGAGAAGACTGAAGGAAGAGTGGGAGAGGAGAAGGAAACCAGTCATCATTCTACTTCTGGGAACTAGGAGAGAGTAGGAACAATGGCCTGGAATTCTGGGTACCTGGACTCAGTTCCCAGCTCAGCCAGAACTCTGTGTGACCTTAAGCATGTCATGTCAGTTCTTTGGGTCTTGGACATTTTATCTGAAAAATGGACCAAATTCTTTCTAATTCCAGTGTTGTGTGGCTCTTAGTCTATGTCAATAAAATGTCCCACTGAAATCTATACATATACTTTCCCTAAAAGCACCAATTACCTATATATAATAAGCAAAGCTATTTCTCCATTAACTATAGAAAAATCTGGAAGAGGGAGGAAAGACAAAAGCACTAAGAGTTTTAATTCTGACAGGGCTGGACATTCTAAGCACATAATCATATGAGGTGAGGAGACAGGCTCAGAGGGGCTGAGTATCTTGCAGGAACTCAGGAGGCCAGGGAGAAACAGAGCGGGGTTTGTACCCAAACCTGTCTGACCCAAAGCTTGTTCCGAGCTACAAGAAAAGAGGATTTGAGAGGCCCTCACTTTCTAACTGGGGAAAACTCTTCTCTGTTATTGGCCCAATTTCATTTGCCAAAACCAGTATCATCCTATGTTGGGTGATTCTTTGTCCCCATGTTCCCCTGAACAGTCCACTGTATGCAGTAGTCCTAGCAGCATTTTTAAAAAGATTTATTTGAGAGAGAGAGATGGGGAGAAAGAGTGGCGGGGGGCAAAAGGAAAGGGGGAGAATCTCAAGAAGACTCCACACTGAGTGCAGAGACTGACTTGGGGATCGATCCCTCTACCCTGAGATCATAACCTAAGCCAAGATCAGCAGTTAGGCCCTTAACAGGCTAAGCCACATAGGCACCCCCTAGCAACATTATTAAAGTTCCCTTTCACTCAGAAAGGTTTGCCTAATAAATTTTTTAGTCACTTAATTATATTTTAGGTATGTGATTGTATCATGGGCAGGATAGAAGCCTAAAAGAAAAAAAAATCACTTGCTTTTGTAAAGAATAACATTTTGGGTTAGAGAGAAAATAAACTTTAAAATCTACTAGATTCTGCATGTGCTCTCAGTCCCTAAAATATTTTCTAGTCACATTAAGCAGCATGCAGCCTTCCAAGATGTAGTAAGACAGTATACCACTGACCTATGTGACTCTTTTACTTTCCTTTGTTTGGGGGATAAAGTTTAATCCTTCAAGTGAAGCTCATGCTCCATGGGTTTAAAGAAAAGACCCTAAGAATGACATTTACTTTTTCAGGTGAGGGTTTTCACTTTCAAGCACAGACATTGCAAAATATCTCACACTAGAAATGTGCCTGATGCCTCTGCATATTCTTGGCTGCCCATTCATTCTATTTAAAACCCATGAAGAGTCATCCCAGTGACTCAGGAAAGTATAGATGACAAGAAACTTAGACACACGTGTGTGCGCACACACACACACACACACATGGAGACAGGGGGGGGGAGAGAGAGAGAGAGAGAGAGAGAGAGAGAGAGAGAGAGAGAACACCTTATTTTTCCCCATCTGTGCACCTCAATCCCATTTCTTTTCATGGTCATTATCTACTACCCTCCTGGTCATGTCTTAGAGTGGATGAATATTTTCATAATCTTAATCATATCATCATTTTGGGCAACTTCAATATTTAAAATTCAAGAAAATGATGCACTCAATCCTTGTTCTTACGTTGTAGTAGTCAGCTGCCTTCCCAACCCACTGAAATGGCTCTTACCAGAATCACCGACGACAAACATACTGCTAAAGATAATGTGTGTTCTTTTTTGCCCTCCTACAGACCACTTGATCCCTGAGACCAACATTCTGTTTGTTTTTATCCAGTGATTCTGAGCTACCTCTGTGGTCCTCAAAATCTCATCTCTTTGTGGTAGCAAGAACCCTCTGGTTTTCTCATTTTGTACTCTCTCTTAGTCTCAACCGTATGCATGGCTCCAATATGCTACTGCATTTCTACTCAACACAGATCTCTGGATCACTAGTATCCCTTAAAGTGCTGCCAGTTGTTCTTGGAAAAGTGTTTAGGTGCACCTGGGTGGCTCAGTCAGGTAAGTGCCTGCCTTCAGCTCAGGTCATAATCTCAGGGTCCTGAGATGAAGGCCCATGTCAGGCACCCTGCTGCTCATCAGGGAGTCTGCCTCTCCCTCCTCCTCTGTTCCTCTCCCCTGGTCATTCCCTCTCTCTCTCTCTCTCAAATAAAAAAGGTAAAAAAAAAAAAAAGGTGTTCTATGGTCTGAGTTTGATACCTATGTTTGAGAAACTGTGCACACAACCCTTTCAGATATTATCACCAAAGCTAAGAGTACAATCTCATATGGCTATCATCCAAACTAGAAGATATGGTAATGGAAGTCATCCAAGCTGAACAATAAAAAGAAAATTTTTAAAATGAGGACAAGGTCACATGGGTGGCTCAACTGATTAAGTGTCTAGCTCTTGATTTCAGCTGAGGTCATGCTCTCAAGGTCATGAGATCAAGCCCTGCATCAGGCTCCACAGTGGGCATGGAACCTGCTTAAGATTCTCTCCCCAGCCCCTGCTTGCACGCTCACATGCTCTCTCTCTTAAAAACAAAACACAAAAAAAACAGATTAAGTGACCTGTAGGACAATAACAAGTATGCTAACATGCATATTATAGGAGTCCTAGAAGGAGAAGAAAGGGAGAAGGTGGCAGAAAACTTATATGAAAAAAATACTAGGTGAAAATTCCCCTAATCTGGGGAAGGAATCAGGCATTCAATTCCAGGAAGCACAAGGATCCCCAAATAAGATGAACCCAAAGAGGTCTACACCACGACAATAACTAAAATGACAATAATACTTAACATTAAAGATAAAGGGAGAATCTTAAAAGCAGCAAGAAAAAAAAACCAAATAGTTATTTACAAGGGACACCCCATAAGACTATCCACTGATTTTTCAGCAGAAACATTACAGGCCAGAAAAGAGTGGCAAGAATGCTGAAAGGAAAAAAAACCTGTAACCAAGAATACCCTATCCAGAAAGGTTATCATTCAGAATTAAAGGAGAAAGAGTTTCCCAGACAAAAGTTAAAGAAGTTAATCACCACCAAACCAGCCTCACAAGAAATGTTAAAGGTCTTATTTAAACAGGAAAGACAAATCCATAACTAGAAGACAAAAATTACAAAAGAAAAAAGTTCACTTTATAAAAGCAAACATATGGTAAAGCTAGTATGGTTAAAAGACAAGTGGCAGTAAAACCGACTATATTTGCAAACTTTAGTTAAGGGATTTACAAAATAAAAGGAGTAAAATAAAATATCATACACATAAAACATGGAAGGAGGAGAAATTTAGTTCTCTTATAATATGTTCAAACTTAAGTAACCATCAACTTAAAATGGACTGTTATATACATAGAGCATTATACAGGAAGCTCATGGTGACCAAAACTCTGTAATAGGTATATAAAAAGATAAAGAGGGGCGCCTGGGTGGCTCAGTTGGTTAAGCGACTGCCTTTGGCTCAGGTCATGATCCCAGAGACCCAGGATCGAGTCCCACATCGGGCTCCCTGCTCAGCGGGAAGCCTGCTTCTCCCTCTCTCACTCCCCCTGCTTGTGTTCCCTCTCTGGCTGTGTTTCTCTCTGTCAAATAAATAAACTCTTTAAAAAATAAAAAAAAAAAGTAAAAGAAAAAAATACAAATATACACTAAGGAAAGTCACCATCTTACAAGGGAAGAGAGCTAGTGGAAAAGAAAGGAATAGAAAAGAACTACAAAAACAGGAAAAAATTAAATGTCAGTAACTATAGGATGCCTGTGTGGCTCAGTCAGTTGGGCAACTTGTAGTGATCCCAGGATCATGAGATCCAGCCCCAAACTGGGCTCCAGACTCTGCATGCAGTCTGCTTGTCCCTCTCCTTCCCCCCTCTGCCCATGTGCGCTCTCTCTCTAAATTAAATTCAAAAACTTAAAAAATGGCAGTTAAGTATACAGCTATCAGTAATTACTTTAAACATAAATGGTATAGATGTTCCAATCAAAAGACACAGGGCGACTGAATGGATAACAAAACAAGACCATCTATATGCTGCCTACAAGGGACTCACATCTGACCTAAAGACACATTCAGACCAAAAGTGAAGGGCTACAAAAAGACATTCCATGCAAATGGAAACAAACAAATGCTGAGATTCTTTAACCCTAAGAGTAACATGTAAATTCAAGTGAACTATAACATATACCTTCCTATTTACTCTTCTCACTTCCATAAACCTAGTACAACACTGGTCCTTAAACAGGCAATTAAAAAAAAAAAAAAAGCTTGGGCAGCAATACTTAGACAAAATAGTCTTTAAAAGGAAGACTGTAATAAGAGACAAAGAAGGTTTACATAATGATAAAGTGATCAAACAAGAGGATATAATAATAATAATAATAATAAAGTGCCAACACAGGAGCACCTAATATGTAAAGCAAATATTAAAAGACATAAAGAAATGACAACAACAGAGTAATAAGGGGGACTTTACTGTCCCACTTGGAGTAATCGACAGATCATCCAGATAGGAAATTATTCAGAAGACAGTGGCTTTGAACACATTAGGCCAGATGAACCTAACAGGTAAAAACCGAATCTCCCATCCCAAAACAGAGCACACATTCTTTTCAAGTGCACATCAAACATTCTCTAGCATAAATAACAATATATTTTAAAAGACTGAAATCCTATCAAGCCATAGGATTGATAAACTTTTTGGACCATAAACCATGAAACTAGAAATCAATTACAAGGAAAAAAAAACCAGAATAAAAACACAGATATGGGCAGGCTAAACAATATGCCACTAAGCAACCAATGCTTAGTGATCAATGAAAAAATCAATAATCAAATAAAAAAATACATGCAGACAAATGAAAATGGAAGCACAGTATTCCAAAAATCTCTGAGATGCAGCAAAAATAGTTCTAAGGAAGAAATTCATAGTGATACAGGCCTACCTCAAGAAACAAGAAAATCTTAACCGATGAAACCGTATACCTAAAGGAACTAGAAAAAGAAGAACAAAGCTCAAAGTTAGAAAGAAGGAAAAAATAAATATCAGAGCAGAAGTAAATAAAAGAGAGACCCTAAAAACAAAAAGATCAATGAAACTAAAAGGTGGATCTTTTTAAAAAGACAAACAAAACTGATAACCATTTATCCAGATTCATCAAGAAAAAAGACACAAATCAATAAAATCAGAAATGAAAAGGAAGTTACAACTGATACCACAAAAATACAAATTATAAAATACTACTAAAATTATACACCAACATATTGGACAGCCTAGAAGAAATGGATAAATGCCTAGAAACATGAAATCTTCCAAGACAAAAATCAGGAAGGAAGAGAAAATCTGAACAGACTGATTACTAATAACAAAATGAAATCAGTAACTAAACAAACAAATAAACAAAACCTAACAAATGTCCAAGACCAGAAGGATTCACAGGTGAATTCTGGGCCAAACATTTAAAGAAGAGTTAACACATAATTTGTTCAAGCTATTCCAAAAAACAAGGAAAATTTCCAAATATATTCTTTGAGGCCAGGATTACCTAATACCAAAAACCAGACAAAGACACTACAAACTACAACAACAACAACAACAACAACAACAACAACAAAATTACAGGCCAAGGCCCCTGATGAACATAGAGGCAAAAATCTTCAGCAAAGTATTAGCAAGACAAATTCAGTAATACATTAAACAGAATCATTCACCATGATAAAGTGGGATTTATTCCAAGAATGCAAGGGTAGTTCAATATCCACAAATCAACGAGATACAGCCCATTAACAAAATGAAGAATAAAAATTGTGTGATCATCTCAATAGATGCAGAAAAAGCATTTGACAAAATTCAACATCTGTTCAGGATAAAAACTCCCAAAAAAGTGAGTATGGAGGGAATATACCTCAACAAAATAAAGGCCATATATGAGAAGCCCGCAGTTAAACATCACACTCAATGGTGAAAATCTGAAGGCTTTTTCTCTAACATCAGGAATAAGACAAGGATGTCCACTCTCCCCACTTTTATTCAATGTAATACTCGAAGTCCTATCTATAGCAATGAGACAAGGAAAGAAATAAAAGGCATCCAACCAGGTAAGGAAGGGAAGAAGTGAAACTCACAGTTGGCAGATGACATGATACCACATATAGACAACCCTAAAGATTCCCAACAAAAAAAATTATTAGAAGTAATAAATGAATTCAGTAAAATTGCAGGATACAAAATTAATATATGGTAATGTGTTGCATTTCCATACACTCACAATGAACTATCAGAAAGAGAAATTCCTGAGGTGCCTGGGGTGGTTCAGTCAGTTAAGTGTCTGCCTTGGGCTTAGGTCATGATCTTAGGGTCCTGGGACTGAGCCCCACATCTGGTTCCGTGCTCAGTGGGGAGCCTACTTCTCCCTTTACCCCTGCCCTTCCTGCTGCCAGTGCTCTCTCTCTTGCTCCCTCTCTAACAAATAAAATCTAAAAAGAAAAAGAAAAATTAAGAAGCAATCCTATATACAACTGCATCAAAAATAATAAAATATCTGGGAATAAATTTAACCAAGGAGGTTAAAAACCTGTACTCTGAAAACTATCAGACACTGATGAAAGTGACACAAACAAATGGGAAGAAATACCATGCTCAGGACTTGGAAGAATATCGTTAAAATGTCTATACTACTCAAGGCAATCCTTATCAAAATAACAATAGCAGTTTTCACAGAACTAGAACAAACAATCCTACAATTTGCCTGGGACCACAAAAGATTCCAAAGAACTCAGCGATCTTGAGAGAGAAGAACAAAGCTGGAGTTATCACAACTCTGAGTTTCAAACTGTATTGCAATTCCAGCCAAAGGACAAGAGCAGTGCAGAGATGAAATGAACCTGGGTTCTCAATCCAGGAGTCCTCCCTGACTCTGGACTTGGGGATAATAAATCACCTTATTATTTAAAACACTGTTTGTTAGAGCTCTCTGTCACTTGCTGCTAATGGCATCCTCACTAGCGCAGCTGTCATACCATCTCTGGATCTCTCTGTCATCACAATCAATCACTGCACCCAAGCCAAGAACATCACAAAAAACTCTCACTACTCTTCAGTGTTATTCTGGTAGCCACCAATAACACAACACGATAAAGATGAAAAATATTGTATTATACTGTAAATATTGGAAAGGGAGGCACAGGACTGTCACTCTTTTCACGTGACACTATTATCCACAAGAAAAGGCAAATGCTCCTAAAGAGAAGCTACGGGAACTAATGAGACTTGAGTGAAGTGTTCAATGCCTGATCAGTGTATCAAAGCAGGTAGTTTATTGCACACAAGCAGAGACAATATAAAAATATGATAACGGGGGGCGCCTGGGTGGCTCAGTTGGTTAAGCGACTGCTTTCGGCTCAGGTCATGATCCTGGAGACCCGGGATCAAGCCCCACATTGGGCTTCCTGCTCGGCGGAAGCCTGCTTCTCCCTCTCTCACTCCCCCTGCTTATGTTCCCTCTCTCGCTGTGTTTCTCTCTGTCAAATAAATAAAATCTTTAAAAAAAACTATGATAAGGGGAAATCTCATTCAGAATAGCTAACTGCACAAATTAGAATAGCCACATAATATTCAGAAATATCAGTATGAAATATTGAATATCTGCAAGAGAATAGTATCAAAACATAACTGGATACCAAAATATGAAGAAAATGAAGAAACATAAGAATGTTTCTAAACAGAACTCAGTATTTTAAAGATTCATGTTTTCTAATTAAGCTAAAGTTCACTGCAATTCCAGGATAAGTCTCAACACGTTTTTATAAATGACAAATGGAAAAAGTGCACACGAACAGTCCAGAAATTTTGTATAAAAAAGATATCGATGAGGGGGAATTTGACCTGATAATGAAACAATTTTATATAATTAATAATGGAAGAGGAATACTATAATACCCAATTAGAAAACATAATTTTGCAAATAGTGAAAGTTATGGATAACTTTGAGAAAAACTGCTAACCCAATTTGGGGTGAAAGTCTCGAACCCTACAGCACACATACACACAATTCTGAGGAAGTTAACAGGTTGAATAAAAACGAGTTTTCAATCAAGCCGCATAAAATCACCATTTTGTAGGTCAAAAGCAGTTGAGTATTAGCAACGTCACAGAGTTCAAGCTTCTGCCTTAATCATGAAGAAGAAAACACTTTTATAAGTTCAGAATGAGGAAAACTGACATTAAAAAAGGAAACAGGGACGCCTGGGTGGCTCAGTTGGTTAAGCGACTGCCTTCAGCTCAGGTCATGATCCCGGAGACCCGGGATTGAGTCCCACATCGGGCTCCCTGCTCGGCGGGAGGCCTGCTTCTCCCTCTCTCACTCCCCCTGCTTGTGTTCCCTCTCTGGCTGTGTTTCTCTCTGTCAAATAAATAATAAAAAATCTTTAAAAAAAAAAAAAAAGAAAGAAAACAACACTGAGACCATAGAGCACGGAAGCAGCTTTGCACTTGTAGAAGTCCTCTGCACATGAACAGGGCTGGGCCTCAAAGTCAGCATTAAATTAAATTGAAAGCCAAGAATAGGGAGAAAAAATGAGTATCTGTAAAAGGCCAAGGATTAATATGCAGATTACAAAAGAGTTCCTACAGTCTCTAAATAGGACAAAAACAAAACAGAAATGTGCAAAGTAAACAAGCAATTCCCAGGAGAAATGCAAACGGAAATTAGCATTTGAAAAGATGCTCACCCTCGCTAATATAAGGGGACATGTAAATCAATGCAATAAAATCTCATTTGTCTTTCAACCTTCTTGCAAAAGAAACTGGTTACATGAGTGCTACTGGTTCTGTGGGGGAGTAGTCATTCTCCTCACGCACCGTTAATGTTAGTTTAAGAAGATAAGTTGCCATTTCTGTTAAAATTTAAAATGTGTACATCCTTCAACCCAACAATTACACATTTCATAGACACGCTTATGTGCACATTCACTGCAACACTTTTAATTAAGGCCAATAAATAGGAAACCCCACTCTCCAACAATAATATGGAGATTAAATAATGATGGTTTCTTTACATAATACTCTTCAGCCATTTAAAAAAAGGTATAAATTAATATGTATTGATATGGAAAGTCTCACTTCATGATAAAGTAAAAAACAGTGCATTGTAATATAATAGAGAACAATTCCATTCATGCAAAATACCTATCTATCCATATCTCCTGTATCATGCATGTCAAATGCCTTGATTGGCTACTAGGATTATTAAGGCCAAGGAAAACATTCTGTGTAATTGTATTTCTAAGACTTTTTTTAACCATAAGTACACATCACCTATGTCATCACACAGATTCAAATTAATCTCATTTCCATTCACTCAGAAGTCAGCTCCACACATATGAGGACAGTTCTAGATATCATTCAGGACTTTTGTTTTAATTAATTGGTGAAAGCCACACGTATCTATAGTAACAGCATCTTCTTTCCTACCCATGTAAGCTCTAAATTTCTTAGATTCCTTTTTCCCCCAAAGACCACAAAATAACACAGAGAATAGGTTTTCAGTAGAAGGAAATTGACAGAACAGCCCTAGCTCTTTAACTGATCTCCTATTTCAGTAACACCCTGCTTTGCAAATAAGGGGAGTTATGCCTCATCCAGGAAAGTGCACTTGCAGATTTTGTCCCGGAACAATGAAAGGAGTGGGGAGCACACTGGATTATCCCGTCTGCCTTCTCCGTCATCTCCCAGGGTTCCCGAGCAATCTGGACCGCCGCCCACCACCGCCTCCTCCCTCAGGCTGCCAACTGGAATGTGACTTATCAGCCTTGCTGACTTGCTAGCATTTTCCGCAGCAAGCATCAGGACCCTGTTGCAGGCCCCCCCATGTTCCCTTTGCTTGGCTTACTAGGTCTGCTCCCAGGCTGTCCCACTACTTCTCTCCCCGGCTCCCTCTCTGCATTCCGTCCCTATCACAAACCTCGAACACCAGGTTCTGCCTTGGCTTCTCCCCCTCCTCCCGGGCTAGCGGTGAGCAGGAAGCCCGAAGCCCACAGCCTTCCCCCGGACAGACGACAGCCCGGGGCAGGGCACGTACCCGTGTTTCGGGCTGTGATCTTGGAGCTGTGTCTCAGCAGACGCACAAACACGTTGCTACTACAATGGTTCACCATTTGCAAGCGGAGGCCCCTCCGGGTCTGGATCTTGACCAAGCATTTTGCCATGGCCGTCCCGGATTCCCTCCGCTGTCCTCTGCCGGTCAGGGCCTGGGGCAGCCACCACCAACCATAGTGGCTTTGACCTTTCACTAACTCTCCATTCTGTTTTAAAGGACCGAGGCAGGGCCCACTCAATGAATCAAATGTCAGGTTCCTAATGCAGCCAACAGAAATAACTCAGGAGGGATCAGCAGGGGCCGAGGGAGGGAGGGAGGGGGTGCTATTTTTAAACTCTTCACTCACTCCCCTAACAGACAATGAAATATTATGCATCATCCCTCCCCCAGCCTCTTCTAAACCATCAAATGAGAGCCCCGTCCTCAAATGCCTTACTGTGTCTTAAGAGCCAAATGACCCCAGGGGATAAAACAACAAGGAGCCCACTCCACAAAGGAGAAATGCAACTGTGAGGATTTCTGTTTAAATAGACTTTTTAGAATTGAGCCTTTATTTTGTCCCAGAGCAGTACTGCCCAAGAGGGTGGCGGTGTGTACCGAGGGGCACATACTACAGGGAGCACTGGGTGTGGGGCATAAACAATGAATCTTGGAACACTGAAAAAATATAATCATAATTTAAAAAAGCATAATGCAAGCCGCATTTTAAAAGGAAAAAGACATTCAAACAGTAAAAATATATTAAAAGTAATTATAATAATGCATTTTATCTGAAGCCAAGGTACCCCAAATAGGATCATCTCACTATATAATGATAGAGAAATTAATAGAAAAGTTTTGGTCCTTTTTTGATACTACATCTTTGAAATCGCTGTGCCTTTGCACACTCAGAGCACACCTCCATTCGGACCAGGCACATTTCAAGGGCTTCAAGTGCTCTGTCCACACGGGGCTGCCTCACCGGAAGGACAGCTCTGGATGGAGTGCTGAGCTACTTCTAGCACTTTCTGCACCCTCCCAATAAGGCTAGTAATTTTTCATCTGATAGAGAAGGAAACAAGGCCTAAGAGAACAACTGATGGGACCACATTCCCGGGAAGTGACAAAGCCCTGATTTGAACCTAGGCTACAATTAACATCAACTGACCGCAAAAAGAGTTCTGCCTGAGCGCCATCAGTCCTCCCGCCTCTCACCGAATGGGTTTTAAATGCAGCATCCAAAGGTTACCTTGTAACTCTCAGCACTTTGAAAGTCCTGCAGTCGGGCTGCTCTATAAAAGGCGCTAGCACCAGCGGCCGGCTCAGGGAGCAACTGATTTTCAAGCACATGTTGTATTTGACCAAATCTCAACCAATGATATTAACTGTGCCCCACTACTCTGTTCTATTTCTCTGCTGGTACGTTTTTCTTTCATTTTCAGAAAAAAAAATTTCTTTTCCCCTCACATACCTACAATTTCATCGTGTGTACATGCATTTCTCTACTTTAAATAGTGACTCTGGCCAAAAGATAATTTTCTAATAAAAATACTCTTTTTCTTTCCTGACAAAACATTATATTCAGGGCCGACTGCTGAAATTCTGCATTGTTATACTTCACTGTGGGACTATAAATTGATGAAGCATTTCTGGGAAAGAAGCTTAGCAAGATATATTGAGTTTTATAGGTGGGATATTTTCTGAACCAGAAATGCCACCTTTAGGAATTTATTCTGATGAAATACTTAGAAACACTGACAAAAGTTTTCAGATAAAGATGCCCATCATTTACGATAGCCACAAAAAAATCTAAATTTCCCAAGGGAAAATGATTAAATGCATGTGATGGGATATGATACACCCATTAAAATTTATGTTTAGGAATTTAATGATGCAGAGGAAAGCTTGCAATAGACCAGTAAGTGAAAAAAGCAGTTTGTGTAAACAATATGTAAAATTATACATTATAGGCTCAACTATAAATCTTGAAAGGGGAGAAAGGTGACAGCCAGCTGTGTCTTTGGAGCCGAGGTCACCTCGGGAGGTCCCACCAGCCAGCAGCCAGCGGGCCCTGGCAGCCTCCTCCCTAGGGTACCAGTTCTTTCCCTGCACAGTAGGGGGTTAGTGAATTTCAGTGGGTGGAGAGGGGTTAGTGATTAGTCAATTTCCAAACCTGGAACTTGAAAACAGGCCTTAAAATTTCACCCATGTGAATTTTTCCACCCTTTACAGCTCCCCTTGTGATATAATTCAGAGCAAAATCCCCACATATAAAACAGGCCACACAGAAGTGAGGCCTTAGGATAGAAGAACCCGCTGGGCCTTTCCTCACTAGGCACCGACAGTGGATCTTAAAGAATTGCTGAAAATCTTTACACGACTGAAGAACAAATCAGAAGATCCCTGTTCGCAATAAACCAAAGCTTTGCGGTAACACAGATAAAGGGTTTCAAAACTTCATGTGGGTTCATAATAAGATAAATCCGTGTGCCTATCATTCCGTTAATACAACATGTGACCTGATCCGATGGGACACTCTGAACAGGCCTTCTCCGCACCCCCCTCCCCACCTAGAAAATAAGTAGAAAACCTGCAACAAAACCACCAGCATACTTTATTTCTGTTCTTTTCCACCAATAGTTAACTCTCCATTAATCCTCAAACTTCAAATCTCACCATAGTTTTAAAATGTCTCCCCCTTTCATTAACTACAACTAGTCATAATATATTGCCATTTTAAAATTTTTCACTCTCTTGTTGTTCTCACTCTTGATGCTTCTTTTCAGAGATCCTAATAGATTCTTTAACCCTCTTTCTGCTGGAGAACTTCTGCTTTTATTTAGACAGAGAGAAACTCACAGGACCAGCATTCCATTTGTCCCAGCACTTTTCTTGGCCTGACCCAAAGACTACATTTCAAGAGGGAGCAGCCAAGGGGGTGGGGGATGCCGAACCCCCTCATAGATTCTGCTAAGTACTGCACAGGCAGGGTCATCCTTGGTCAAGGCGCTGTGCTCAGAACACTATCAGCAGCACAACATTTGGATGCCCTTGAATACCCTTCCTCGGTTAGATTAATCTGAGGAATCAGGAGTGCACGTCTGGGCAGTGACAAGAGGCTAAAGAAAGCTGAGGACGTGTGAAGAGGGGAATTGATTTTCCATAATGAGATGGCAGAAACTCTGAAAAATCAAGCAGAAGCCAAAGTGGAAGGAGAAAGGTTCAATGAAATGAGCTGATAAGAGCTGTTCATGGGCCTGAATTTTGTGTCTACCTCCCTGACAAACTTCCTGACACAGATTTGGTGCAAGAAACACGCTCGCCTCTGCTTTGTGGGTGACTGGGAGCCTGGGTGCAAGCATGAGAGGGAGACAGCGCTCCTCTCGTGGTGGTTAGGAGCACGAGCTCAGGCACAGCAGCTGCCTAGTGTAGTGCCTGGCCGGTGAACTAGAACTTTCTAAGCAGTTGTACAAAGCAAGGCTTAAAGCACAGGCTCTGAGTTCTAATCCTAACTGTTTCTTATCTCTACACCTCAGTTTCCATGCTGATAAAATGAGCAAAGGCGGCACCTACCTCCCAGGGTTGTTTGTGCGGATTAATCCACGTGGTGAGCTGTGATCAGTGTCTGACATGGAATTATTCAGAGTATTAGGGCTCTTTCTGCCCCCTGGGAGCTCATGCCTTTCTCTTCCAAGGGAAAGGCAGGGAGGATTTTAAACAGTCTGGATTCTCTTCCTTCTGTCAACCATCTATCTTTAGCATTTCTGGTTATTTCTCCCCAAACAGTAGGGACGCAGTATTGCTGGCTGTTAAGAGTTTACCTGGCCAATCCCATAACTGTGGGAAAGTTACACAAGCTTTTTGAAATGCATTCGTTTTCAGTCTTGTAAAACACTAATAGTACTTCCACTTATGTAACCGGGTCCCTGGTATATAGTAGGCACTTAATAAATGCTAACTATTCTACTCTAGCATCATTAATATCATGAACCTTAGCTGTTTTGATAATGGATTTCACAGGTGAAGTGGATTTGGCCATTATTTAAAATAGTTATGGAGATTCCGTAAACTTTTAGCTGTTAGCTCCAATTAAAAAGATAATTAAAAACATACATTTAAATGTATTTTGTAATAAACTTAGACTTTAAATATCCATAATTAAGAGTCCTTGGGACTATCATATGCCATAGAGGACTTTTCTAATATTTTTATTGACATAATATGATAATAATATAAAATATTTTACTAGTATATTTGCGAGAGGATGAGTATGTTCTCGGGTGCACAGGGAGGAGAAATGGACGCTCTTCCCAACACGGGAACCAGGCCTTTGGTTAGACAGTCATCCGCACAATCCAATTTCCTCATTTGTAGAGTGAGGCGACAATGGCTGTCCTATCCATTTGGAAGAAAGAATCATGAGTTTCAAACTATGATAACGGACATGAACAAAACTGTGACCACGTACGAGCTGCCGTGACATACTGGATCCTTACACACTTCCTATTCCCGCTGTTAGATGAAGCATTCGCTGAGGGCTTCCGGCCTCTAAACGAGAACACTGCTCGGTGGGGCCAGGCATCACTAGGCAGGGGCGGGAGAAAAACCGAATAAAAACCCTCTGCAGAATTACAGCTGCGAACAGAATGAACCCCAGCAGCACGGCCGGGCTCTCCGCAGCACCGCTGGGGGAACGAGAGTACTCGTCACAGGAACTGCACAGCTGCAAAGCATTCGAACATAAGGGCTCATCCATCTGTCTTCCTGGCCGTCTCAGGCACTGAGAAGTGGGGATTCTCTAAATAGGCACTTATGCAAGCCGTGCATAAGGGAGAGGGAGACAGGCAGGGAGGCAGAGCCTTCTGTCTGTTGAGGCTGCTGGTGATGATTTCTAAATAAAGGCAGAAAACCCGAGAGAGAGATCAGGGAAGAGCCCATCAGATACGGCTCTGCTCTCACTTCCCTTGTTTATCAATACGGACGATACTGCCGTGTCTGAGCAAGAGAAACGGGGCCCTGAAATGAGGCTGCAGCACTGGGCTGAAGGGCTACAGGCAAACACTGCAGTTCCTTCCACAGCAGAATGCATTCTGGTGGGGGAAGCGGGGAGACAGGACATGACACGGACGGGGACACGAGGAGGGGTAACAAGGCAAGGCTGGCTTCCCCGTCTCTGGCTGGGCAACCGTGTAGATGGCATGTCACTAACCAAGTCAGAGCGGGAGCAGGTTTGAGACTGGGACTTGGGGAAGGAAGAGAACATGAGCATAACTGTAAATCCCTTAAGTTTGATGTGTTAGGTGTCAGCTGTTGTGTGGCCCCAGGGACAGGTGGCCGGTAAGTAGCTGACCGTTCAGGACGGCAGTGTGGGGCCGGGCGCTCCATATGGAGGCTCGCACAAGAGAAACAGAGGAGGTCAAGATCACTCCGGTCAGTGAAAACCCTGCACCTAGAACCCCGGTCTCATTATTCCCAGTTCGGCGGTCCCTCCACATCGCTGCCTTTTCTCTTTCCACACACTGGCAAAGTGCAACCTTTACCGCCTCTAATCAGGCTAAGATAACATTCCGAAATCCTTCCACCCAGAATTCCTGGAGGCCTCTTCCTGATTCTCAGCACAGAGAGCACACCTAACCCATCCGTCACTATGACAACGACCACAGATATTTGACCATTAATTTCACAAACCACGAAGCCAAAACGGAAAGACCTTCCCCACCTGCAGACTGGGCAAAAGACTCCATACTCTGAGTAAAGGAAAATTGAAGGGGACATGAGGAGAGGAGGGGGTGACATAAGGGACCCGAATCTCCAACCAGTACCAGCTGCTGACAGCACCAAGGAGCCTCACGGGGGTCATCACCCAGTAAGGCAACCACGGCTTGTGCATCAACATAACTCTCCATCCCCTGATTTATCTACTCTAAGAGAAAGAACCTGAACGTTCCTGCAAAGAAGACATATAAATGGCCAACAGACACATGAAAAAGTGCTCAACATCACTCAGCATCAGGGAAATACAAATGAAAACCACAGTGAGATACCACCTCACACCAGTCAGAATGGCCAAAATTAACAGGTCAGGAAATGACAGATGTTGGCGAGGATGGGGAAGGGGAGCCCTCCTACACCGTTGGTGGGAATGCAAGCTGGTGCAGCCACTCTGGAAAACAGTACGGAGATTTCTCAAAAAGTCGAAAAGGGAGCTACCCTACAACCCAGCAAACACACTGCTGGGTATTTATCCCAAAGACACAAATGTGGTCCGAAGGGGCACATGCACCCCAGTGTTTATAGCAGCAATGTCCACAGTAGCCAAACTATGGAAGGAGCCTAGATGTCCATCAACAGATGAATGGATAAAGAAGATGTGATATATATACATAATGGAATATTATGTAGCCATCAAAAGTGAAATCTTGCCATTTGCAACGACGTGGATGGAACTAGAGGGTATTATGCTAAATGAAATATGTCAATCAGAGAAAGATAATTATCATATGATCCCACTGATATGTGGAATTTGAGAAACAAGGCAGAGGATCATAGGGGAAGAGAAGGAAAAACGAAACAAGACAAAACTAGAAAGGGAGAAAACCATAAGAGACTCTTAATCTCAGGAAACAAACTGAGGGTTGCTAGAGTGGAGGAGGGTGGGAGGGATGGTGTGGCTGGGGGATGGACACTGGGGAAGGTATGTGATACGGTGAGCACAGCAAATTGTGTAAACCTGATAAATCACAGGCCTATACCCTTGAAACAATAATACATTATATGTTAATAAAAAATATATTAACATTTTATGTCAATAAAAAAATCAAACCACAGTTTGAACATGAAAGATGGCAAATACTTCTAAACTTTTATTTATGGTTTCTGTATTTCTAAATTTTCTACCATGACTATGGTACGGCTTTAGGTTTCACATTAAAGAAACGGGACAGAACATGCTTGACTTCTGGTAGAGACTAATCCCAGGAAAATATTCTTCCATGCTTTCTTTTATATGAAGAAAGGATGCCCTGGCTGCAGTTAGAAATCATTAACTCATTCATTCATTTGCTAATTTGCTAACTATTAATTTAGCTCCACTATGTGTCAGATATCTCTAAGTGCTGGTGATAATGTGAGGCAGGCAAGGAATGCTGTCATGGAAAAGACATTTTAGTTAAGGGAGATAGTCAACAACAGGATATATAATTAACAAGTATTCAATAGTGCTAAACACTCAAAAATCAACCAGGGTGATTGCATGAAAGAGAACAAATGGGAAGGCTGGGAAAACTAACAGAATTGGGTAGTTAGGGAAGACTTTCCAAACAGCTGAAATCTGAGCTAAGACTTCAAAGAAACAGCCAGTCTTATGAAGACCAGAGGAAAAGCTCTTAGATGAAAAGGCTTGTGCAAAGGTCCTGAGGTAACAATAAGCTCCTTGTTCTCATATTTGATCAGCATTACAAGAACACAGAAATTCAAGAGAGCAAGAAATGGTCTAAGGGTAAGCAGAGAGCAAAGTGTAGACCAGAGCAAGGAGTTTAGATGTTATCATAACAGATCTGAGTTCCATATAAAATATTACCTGCATGCTGTGTGGGAAATATGGGTAGGGGAGGAGAGGGATTGGAATAGAAACAGAGATACTGTTTCTCCAGGAGTCAGAAGATGGGCCATGATTCTGGGATATATTTGAAAGGTTAAAGTGAATAGGACTTTGCAGATGGATTTGACAATTCCATATCGTATAACCAATGGGTAGAAGAGTGTAACCACAGAACACGTGGTTATGTCAGACTCCTGGGGGCACCTGGGTGGCTCAGTCAGTTAAACATCCGTGAAGTGTTCTGACTCTTGGTTTCAGCTCTGGTTATGATCTCCTGGGTCATGGGACGGAGCCCTGCATCAGCCTCAGCACTCAGTGGGTACTCTGCTTAAAGATTCTCTCCCTCTGCCCCTCCCCCCACAGGCGCTCTCTAAAACAAATAAATCTGTTTTTAAAAATAAAACCAGACTCCTCTAGTCAGGATGGGGCAAGTGCTACGAGAGTCTGGTCTGGGAAGCAATGGAACATGGTCCTAACAGAAGACAGGAAGAGAGATCCAGGTAGGCTGTTAATCCAAAGTA
>PITA01027208.1:0-21322 GCA_004023965.1 Spilogale gracilis | reverse complement strand
TTCTTCTTCTTCCTCTTCTTCATTACTAGCCATTCTAACAAGAGTGAGGTGATATCGTATTGTGGCTTTGGTTTGCATTTCCCTGACAATAAGTGATGTTGAACATCTTTTTATGTGCCTCTTGGCCATATGTATGCCTTCTTTTGAAAAATGTCTATTCAGATCTTCTATCCATTTTTAAATTGAATTTTTTGCTGTTAATTTGTATGAGATCTTTATGTATTTTGGATATTAGCTCCTTATCAGAAATATGATTTGTAAATATTTTCTCCCAGTCCATAGGCTGACTTTTCATTTTGTTGATAGTTTCCTTCACTGTGCAAAAGCTTTTTAGTTTGAGATAGTCCCATTTGTTTGTTTTTTCTTTTATTGCCTTGCCTGTGGAGTCAGTAAAAAAAAATCACTAAGAATATCAAGGACTTTTCTACCTATGTTTTTCTTCTAGAAATTTTATAATTTCAGACCATGCAATCAAGTCTTTAATCCATTTTGAATTAATTTTTTATGGTGTAGGAGAGTGGTTCAGTTTAATTCTTTTGCATGTACTTGCTCAATTTAACCAATACCATTTATTGAAAAAACTATCTTTTCCCCATTGTATATTCTTGCTTCTTTTGGTTAGTTTAATTGATCATACATGCATGGATTTATTCATGGGGCTCAAACTCATGACCCTGAGACCAGGAGTCACATGGTCTTCTAACTAAGCCAGTCAGACAACCACGCATGGGTTTATTTCTGAGTTCCCATTCTGTTCCATTGATGTATTTCTTTGGTTTTGCGCCAATATCATGTTTTGATTGTCATAGCTTTATAGCACAGATTAAAATCATGACGTGTGATACTTCCAGCTTTGCTTTTTCTCAAGAGTGCAATAGCTATTCAGGGTCCTTTGTGGTTCTGCACAAATTTTAGGATTGTTTATTCTATTTCTGTGAAAAATATCATTGGTATTTTCATAGAGATTGCATTCAATCTGTAGATCAATTTGTGTAGTATAAACATTTTGCCAATATTAATTATTTTTTTAAATTTAAATTCAATTAGCCAATGTATAGTACCCAATATTAGTTCTTTAATCCATGAGCATGGTACATTTTTCTATTTATTTGTGTCTTCCTCAACTTCTTCTATCAATGTCTTACAGTTTTCAGTGTATAGGGTTTTCACCTCTTCAGTTAAATATATTCCTAGGTACTCTATTCTTTTAGATGGGATTGTGAATGGGATTGTTTTCTTAGTTTCTCTTTCTGAGAGTTTGTTATTAGTGTATAGAAATGCAACAGATTTCTGTATGTTAGTTTTGTGCCCTGTAACTTTATTTATTTTATTATTAGTTTAACAGTTTTTTGATGGAGTCTTTAGTTTCCTAGATAAAATATCACGTCTGCAAATAATGAAGGTTTACTTCTTTTCCAGTTTAAATGTCTTTTATTTATTTTTCTTGCCTAACTGCTATGGCTAGAATGTCTAATCCTATGTTTAATAAAAATGCAAGAGTAGGCATCTTTCTCTTGTTCTGATCTTTGAGGAAAAGCCTTCAGTTTTTCAATTTTGAGTGTGATGTTAGCAGTGTGTTTGCCATATATGACCTTTATTGTTTTGAAGTATGTTCCCTCTACACCTACTTTGTTCAGAGTTTTTATCATAAATGGATGTTGAATTTGTCAGATGCTTCTTCTGCATCTTTTGAGATGATCATGTGATTTGTATCCTTTATTTTGTTGATGTGATGTGTCATGTTTATTGATTTGCAGACATTGAATCCTCCTTACCTCTCTAGATTGATCCCCACTTGATCGTGGTGTGAGATACTCTTAATGTATTGTTGATTTAGATCTGCTAATATCTTATAGAGGATTTTTGCATTTATTTTATCAGCGATTTTGGCCTGTAATTTTCCTTTCTTTTTTCTTTTCTTTTCTTTTGTTCTTTTCTTTTCCTTTCTTTTCCTTTCATTTACTTTCCTTCCCTTCCCTTTCTTTCTTTCTTTCTTTCTTTCTTTCTTTCTTTCTTTCTTTCTTTCTTTCTTTCTTTCTTTCTTTCCTTCTTATTTCTTCTTTCTTTCTTTCCTTTTCTTTGTGGTATCTTTGGTTTTAGTCAGGGTGCTTCTGGCTTCATAGAGTAATTTTGGAATTATTCCCTCATCTTCAATTTTTTTTTGAAATAGTTTGAGAAGAGTAGGTATTAAATCTTTGACTATTTGGTAGAATTCACCAGTGAACCATCTTTCCTGGACTTTTATTTGTTGGAAGTTTTTTGATTACCGAGTTAAGCTTATTACTAGTAGTTGATATATTCACATTTTCTATTTCTTCATAATTCAGACTTGGAAGATTGTGTGTTTCTAGAAATCTACCTATTTTTTTCAAGGTTGCCCAATTTTTTAGCATATAATTTTTCATGGTAGTCTCTTCTGATCTTTTGTATTTCTGTGCTATCAGTTATAATTCTCTTTTATTTCTGATTTTATTTATTTGGTATCCCTCTGTTCCTTTTCTTGATCAATATGGTTAAATATTTCTCAATTCTGTTGATCTTTGCAAAGAACCAGTTTTTGGTTCATTGATCTTTCCTGTTTTTTATTCTCTATATAATTATGATTATGCTTATTTGGTCTTATAGTTGATATTTCTTTTTTTCTACTAACTTTAGGCTTTATTTGTTATTTCTTACAGTTCCTTGAGGTACAAGTTAGGTTGTTTTTTAGAGATCTCTCTTGGGTCTTTATGTAGGTATTTAATGCTACAAACTTCCCTCTTAGAACTGCTTTTGCTGTATCCCATAAGTTAAGGATGTTTTATTTCTATTTTCATCTCTCTCAAAGCATTTTTTTAAAATTTCTCTTTTGATTTTCTATTTGGCCCATTGGTTATTCAACAGCATGTTTAATCTCCTGTAATTTTTTCTAGTTCTCTTTTATAACTGATTTTGTGGTCAGAAAGATACTTGATACGATTTCAATCTTTTTAGGTTTATTAAGACTTGTTCTGTGACCTAGCATGTGATGTATCCTGGAGAATGTTTCATGTGCACTTGAGAAGAAAGTGTATTATGTTGCTTTCGATGGAATGTTCTGTGTCATTTAAGGCCAATGTTTCTTTATTGAATTTCTGTCTGGATGATCTATGCATTAAGGGAAATGGGCATTAAAGTCTTCTACTATTATTGTATTGTTGTCTATTTCTCACTTTGGTCTAATAATACTTGCTGTACATACTTAGGGACTACTATGGTAGCATGAATATTTACAGATGTTTTATCCCTGTGTTGGATGATGCTTTTATCATCATATAATGACCTTCTTTGCTTCTTATTACAGCCTTTGTCTGAAGGTCTATTCTGTCTGATATAAATATAACTATCTTGGCTTTCTGTTAGTTTCCATTTGCATGGAATATATTTTTCCATCCTTTCATTTTAAGTCTGTATGTGTCCTTATATTTGAAGTGAGTCCCTTATAGGCAGTATATAAATGGGCTTTGTTTTTCTGAAACCATAAAAATCCTAGAAGTGAACACCGGCAGGAATGTCTCTGACATCGGCCATAGCAACATTTTTGAGATGCATCTCCTGAGGCAAGGGAAATAAAAGCAAAAATAATCTTTTTGGGGGGCTTGGGACTACAGAAAAATAAATATCTTTTGCACAGTGAAGGAAACAATCAACATAACTAAAAGATAACCAGAGAAGATATTTGCAAATGATGTATCTGATAAAGGGTTAGTATAAAAAATATATAAAGAACTGATACAACTCAACACCCAAAAAACTAATAACCCAGTTAAAAATGGGTAGAAGACCAGAACAGACATTTCTACAAAGAAGACATGTAGGTGGCCAACAGACACAGAAAAGATGCTCAACATCATTCATTATCAGGGAAATGCAAATGAAAACTACAATGAGATATTACCTCATGCCTGTCAGAATGGTTAAAATAAGCACACACACATGCACACACACACACACACACACACACACACACAGAAGAAACAAGTGTTGGCAAATGTGGAGAAATGGGAACCTTCTAGCATTGTTGGTGGGAACGCAAATTGGTTTAGCCACTCTGGAACAGTGTGGAGGTTCTTCAAAAAGTTAAAAATAGAACTACCCTCTGGTCCCATAATCACAATACTGGCTATTTACCCCACCCCTAAAAATATAAAAACAATATTTCAAAGGGATACATATATCCCTATGTTTATAGCAGTACTTTCACAGTAGCCAAATTATGAAAGCAGCCCAAGTGTCCATCAATAGATGAGTGGATAAAGAAGTGGTATGTATATACAATGGACTATTATTCTGCCATAAAAAGAATGAAATCTTGCCATTTGCAGCCATGTGGATGGAGCTAGAGAGTATAATGCTAAGTAAAATAAGTCTGCCAGAGAAAGATGAATACCATATGATTTCACTCATATGTGGAATTTAAGAAACAAAACAAATGAGCGAAAGACAGAAAGAAATGAAGAAAAAATCTTAATTGCAGAGAACAAACTAATGGTTACGAGAGGGGAGGTGAGTGGGGAGCATGGGTGAAATAGGTGATAGGGATTAAAGAATGTATGTGTCTAGAGAGCACCGGAAGTTATGGAATCGTTGAATCACTGTATTGTACGTCTGAAACTACTAACACTGTATGTTAACTATACTGGAATCAATAAAATAAGGTAATACAATAAATGGATCTTAGTCTTGTTATTATCTATTTATTTATTTATTTATTTAGTCTTTTGGAGAGTGGAGGAGGGTGGAAGGTGGAGCCTTCTATATATATATATATATATATATATATATAGAGAGAGAGAGAGAGAGAGAGAGAGAGAGAGAGAGAGAATCTTAAGCAGGCTCCATGTCCAGCATGGAAACTCATGAACCCGAGATCATGACCTGAGCCGAAATCAAGACTTGGATGCTTGACCTACTGAGCCACTGTGGCGCCCTTGGACCTTATTTTTTAAATCCATTAAGTCATTCTGTCTTTTGTTTGGAGAATTTAGTTCATTTACATGTAAAGGAATTATAAATAAATATGGGCTTATTGTCATTTGTTAATTGTTTTTGGCTGTCTTGTGATTCTTGTTTTCTGATATGATTTTCTGCAATGTTTTGCTTAGATTCCTTTATCTTTGTCTTTTGTATTTCTACTATAGGATTTTGCTTTGTAGTTACCACGAAGCTTACATAAAACAACACATGTTAATGATAGTTTATTTTAAGTTGATAACAACTTGAGTATGAACGCATTCTAAAGCTCTACAATTTCACTCCCCCATTCCACATGTTTTTGATGTTATAATTTACATCTTTTTATCTGTGTATCTGTTTATACCTTAACACATTATTGTAATTATACTTATTTTTACTACTTTTAATTTAACCTTCATACTGGTTTATAAGTAATTGACCTAACCACCTTTACAGCATTAGATTATTCTCGATTTTGCTACATATTTACCTTTACCAGTGAAATATATACTTTTATATGTTTTCCTTTACTCATTTCAGCTTCAAAGAAGCTTTTTTTTTTTTAAAGATTTTACTTATTTGACAGAGAAACACAGCCAGAGAGGGAACACAAGCAGGGGGAGTGAGAGAGGGAGAAGCAGGCTTCCCGCCGAGCAGGGAGCCCGATGTGGGGCTCGATCCCGGGTCTCCGGGATCATGACCTGAGCCGAAGGCAGTTGCTTAACCAACTGAGCCACCCAGGCGCCCCCAAAGAAGCTTTTTAACCCTTATCTTGTAAAGCCATCTAGTGGTGATGAACTCCTTTAGCTTTTACTTAGCTGAAAAACTCTCTTTCAATTGTGAAGAACAACTTTGCTGAAATACTCTTGGTTTTTTATTTTTTATTTTTTATTTTCTTTCAGCATTGTGAGTATATCATGCCACTCCCTTCCGGCCTGCAGAGTTTTTGCAAAAACTCTCCTAATCATCTTATGGTAGTTCCCTTATATGTAATTGGTTTTCTCTTGCTGCTTTTTATTTTTATTTTTTTAAGTTTTTTAAGATTTCTTTTATTTATTTGAGAGAGAGAGAGAGAGAGAGAGAGCACAAGCAAGGGGAGCAGGAGGTAGAGGGAAAGGGAAAAGCAGGCTCCCCGCTCAGCAGGGAGCCAAATATGGGGTTCAATCTCAGGACCCTGGGATCATGACCTGAACCCAAAGCAGACACTTAGCCAACTGAACCACCCAGGTGCCCTTCTCTTGCTCTTCTTTATTCCTCCTTTTCTTTTTAACTTCTGACACTTTAATTAGAATATGTCTTGATGAAGACCTATTAGGGTTTATCTTCTTTAGAATTTTCTGGGATTCCTGCATCTGGAAGTCTGTTTCCTTCCCCATCATAGGAAGGGCTTCTACCATAAATTTTGAGGTTGTTTTTATTTTCTCTTTTCTCAGACACTTATAATGCAAATGTTGACTAGCTTAATATTTTCATATAAGTCCCTTTAGATATCTTTGCTTTTTCCCACAAGGTAGGGAGATACTCATTGTCTCCTCAAATAAGTTTTCTGCCCCTTCTCTCCCTCTTCTCTTTCTGGGGCCAGTATAATGCCAGTGTTGGTCCACTTAAAATTGTCACATAAGTCCCCAAGGTCTCTTCACTCTTGGATTCCTTTTTCTTTTTGCTGCTCCTATTAGTTATGTCCTAATGGCCCCTCCTCAGATCTGATGATCCTTTCTTTTGCTTCATTGATTCTTTTGTTGGACCCTTCCACGGCATTCTTTTTCAGTTCAGTTATTTATTTTTTAACTTTATGACTTCTATTTAGTACTTCCTTTTACTTTCCATTTCTGTTGAAGTTTTTACTTTTTTTCATTCATTCTTCTGACCTTTGTGAGCATCTTCATAACTTTTATTTGAACTCTCTGTCAGGTAAATCATCTATCTCTCTGTTTCATCAAGATCTATTTCTAGTTTTATCTTATTTTGTTTGAACACATTTCTCTGTTTCTTCACTTTCCTTGACCCACCGTGTTAGTTTCTGTTCGTCAGATAAAACAGCCCCTTTCCCAGGATTGAAAAAGTATTCTTTTATAGGAAACAAACTTGACCTTCAAGCCTGCCCTAGATCTAGGTTATCTCTCAAACTTTGTCATTGTCCAGGCTATTTTATTTTTAGTGGCTCCCAGTAGTTAGTGAAGGTGAAGGTGTGTCAATACCTGTCAGTGTCCCAAACGGGACCTAGATGCAGGTTGACTGGGAGCCAGATAGTCAGGCATCAGCTTTTATTTTCATCTATCACTTGAGAGAGAGACAAAGAGAGCAGGGTGGGGGGAGAGGAAGAGGGAGAGGGAGAAGAGAACATCAAGCAGACTCCTTGCTGAGCATGCAGCCTGATGTGGAGCTCAGTCTCACGACTTTGAGATCACAACCTGAGCCAAAAGCAAGATTCACACACTCAAATGACTGGGCCACCCAGGTGCCTGGGCATCAGCTTTTAAAGTACATAAATACACCTCTTTCAGGGGAAGACTAGTGAGTGGAGTTTCTGTTTGCTCACTCTGTACTGAGCCCTGGGGTGATAGCCTGTTAGAAACTATTTCTTTCTTTGTTACCATCCCGTTGACCCTGTGAACACAAGCCTTGGTAGGCAGCAGAGCTAGGCTATCAAGGGATGTATCTTCTGGGTAGCCACCAAAAAACCAGGATAACAGATGTGTACATAAGCTGTTTTTCTGGAGATGTTAATAATCTCACATGAGACAGATGGAGAGTGTGAAGATGGCACCTCCGGCCTCATTAGTTTCTGGAGAGCATTGTAGTTAGCTCCTAGATGTTAATTAATTAGAAGCTTACCCCTCAGGCCCTTCACAGCTGTGAAAACAAGCTAATAGCTCTCTTTTACAGATTCTAGAGACCTGGGGTAAGGCAGAGGGAGAGCTCAAAGATAGCACCCGCCAGCCTCTGTCTCCAGAGAACACCTTAGTAGGCTCCTATTTGTATAGCAGACCAGAAGCCTGCCTCTTAGGCTGAAGTTTCAGGGCAAGCAAATAGACCACTTTCACAGAAATAGTAGGCGTATGTTTCAGTCTGTTCTTCGTTCGGGGCCCTGAGCGTGGTCACATGCCCGGAATTGTCTCTCCATTTGTTATGGTCTTAGGGGTCTCACAAATGCAAACCCTGCTGACCAGCGGAGGTAGGTGGTCAAGGGGTTTTCCCTAGGCAGCAGCCATGAAAGCTGGAGTAGCATTGTAAAAACTTGGGCACCAAGTCCTTGTATAGCTCCCTCTTGGGAGATACCTGATCTCTAGAGCATGGCAGAAAGAGAGTAAAAATAGCAGCCACCCTCTGAGATCTCTGGAAAAGATTCAAGTCAGCCCTTAGATGTGTGTCTAACTAAAGGCCTACCCCTCAGGCCACTGCTATAAAGTTTAGCTAATTGGGCTTTTTCAAAGAATGGCTGGGTGTCTTAGTCTGCGGCTCCTCTGCTCTGCCCTGGGGGAGATTGGTTAAAAACTCCTCCTCTTAGTATAGTCCTGTGGGACCCAGAGCAGACCTCTACTAGTCATCAGAGCCAGATAATCTAGAGATATCACCTGGTTAGAAGCCACAAAAATTGTGGTGCCAGGCAAGGGTACAGCTGCCTCCCAGGAGCTACGGATGAGCTGGAATGAGGCAGAGTGAGAAATTCCGATGGCACTTGCCGGCATCCATCTCTGGGGAATATTCCCATAGGCCCCTCGTTATGTGTTAAATTAGATGCCTCTGCTCTTTAGGCCAATGCATTCTTCCTCCTCTTCTTCTTCTTCTTCTTCTTCTTCTTCTTCTTCTTCTTCTTCTTTCTTTTTTTTTTTTTAAGAGGGTTATGGAGAGGGGCAGAGAGAAAGGGAGAGAAAGGGAATCTTAGGCATGAAACGGGGCTCACCTCACAACCCTACGATGACGACCTGAGCCAAAATCAGGACTCAAATGCTTAACTGACTAAGCCAACGAGGTGCCCCAAGCCAATGCTTTAAGATAAGCAAATAAACCTTCTCCAGAAAGTCTGAGAGCTTTTCAGTCATCTACCTGTCTCTGTGCTGACCCCTGGGGTGAACGAGTTCATACATGCAAGTCCTTTAAGACTCTTCTACAGTTTGCTATAGACTTCTGGGTCTTATGGACACAAGTCCCATTGACTTTCAAAACTGGATGCTTTGGGGGACGTCTGGGTGGCTCAGTTGGTTAAGCCACTGCTTTCAGCTCAGGTCACGATCCTGGAGTCCCAGGATCGAGTCCCACATTGGGTTCCCAGCTCCGTGGGGAGTCTGCTTCTCCCTCTGACCTTCTCCCCTCTCATGCTCTCTCTTATTCACTCTCTCTTTCAATAAATAAATAAAATATTTTAAAAACCTGGATGCTTTGGGGGCTCATCTTTCCAGTTAGGTCTCAAAAGTTGAAGTGCCAACATGCAAAAGAATGAAACTGGACCATTTTCTTACACCATACAGAGAAATAAATTCAAAATGGACTAAAAATCTAAATGTGAGACACAAAACCACTAAAACCCTAGAGGAGAACACAGGCAGTAAACTCTTTGACATTGGCCATAGCAACATTGTATTAGATATGTTGCCTAAGGTAAAGGAAACAAAACCAGAAATAAACTATTTGGGGTGACATCAAAATGGAAAGCTTTTGCACAGCAAAGGAAATAATCAACAAAAGTAAAAGATAACCTATAGAATGGGAGAAGATATATGCAAATGACATATTCAATATAGAGTTAGTATCCAAAATATATAAGAACTTACCAAACTCAATACCCCCCCAAAATAATCCAATTAAAAATGGTCAGAAGACATGAATAGACATTTTTCCAAAGAAGACCTACAGATGGCCAACAGACACATGAGATGTTCAACATCACTCATCATAAGGGAAATACAAATCAAAACTATAGTGAGATACCACTTCAGACCTGTCAGAATGGCTAAAATCAACAACACAAGAAACAATAGGAGTTGGAGAGGATGTGGAGAAAGGGGAGGCAACTGTGGAAATTAGTATAGCGATTTCTCAAGAAGTTAAAAAAAAAGAACTACCCTATGATGTGGCAATTGCACTATTAGGCACTTACCAAAACAATACAAATATATTAATTCAAAGGGATATATGTTTGTATGTATCCTAAATGTGTATAGCAGCATTTTCCATAATAGCCAAATTATGGAAAGAGCCCAAATATCCAGTGACTGATGAACGGATAAAGATTTTTATATATTTATTAAATAAAGATTTAATATTAATATAAATATTATATACAGTTGAGCATGACTCCACCATGAAAAGAATGAAATACTGCTGTTTGCAATGATGTGGATGGAGCCTAAGAGTATTATGCCAAGGGAAATAATTCAGTCTGAGGAAGACACACTATATGATTTTGTTCATACATGCAATTTAAGAAACCAAATGATCATAGGGGGAAAAAGAGAGAGAGGTAAGCCAAAAAATGGATTCTTAACTATAGAGAACCAACTGAACAAACATTTGCTCAATGTGTAGGGGTTGCTCAACTAGCTTTAGGATTTCTATTCAGAGGAAATTATTTCATATGTATCGTAGCTTTTGTATGTCCACAAGAGGAAGTGAGTTTAGGGTCTTTCTATGTTGTCATCTTGGACAAAAACCTCCATTTTTCATTTGTAAATGAAGGCATTCACTTACATGTCACCTTCTTATTAGGCTTTTTTTGGCTGTCCTATCTGAGCTAGTGTCTTCCCTACACAAATTCCCTACCTTTCCTTTATCTTTCCCTGTAGCACTCACCATCTAACACAGTGTAAGTTTTATATATTTATCTACCATGTCAAGGTATAAACTCTATGAGGGCAAAATTTTATTGGTTTATTATTTTCCTTTGTTTTGTTACTGGCACCCTGAATAATGCTTAGGATAGTGTAGTTTTTCAATAAGTAGTCATTATTCAGTGAATGAATAAAAATTAAAGCATGGTGTTATGCAGAGAAAAAAATCTGTATTTTTTTTAGGCCCAGAAAAGGGATCTCAAACATTTAAATACCATGTGCTTAAGTGGGATAATCTAATTACAACTTGATGAACTTGGTAAAATGATTCTAAAATTCATCTGGAATAATAAATGAATAATCAGGAAGACTCATTAAATAGAAGAAAAAGAAGACATGGACTCGAGCCATGTAGTATGTCCTTGCTGGATTGTTTAATCAGATCTACTATAGAAAGCAAATAGAAAAAATAAAACTCAAAGATGTATGAGTCATAGATAAATGACTCAGCTTTGAAACTTGTCAGATGAAATAGGTAGATCATACGTGTGTAAACATAGACAGGGTTGGAAGGACCAAACAGAGAAGTAAATATTTATGACATTCTGAGAATGCCTCCTTAAATTTCGCACCCCATATACGCCACTCTAATCAAAGGCTGTACATAAGCCTGAATGTTCATAAGTTAAATGTATGTAAAGTATATGAGGCCCTCAGAATTCATGAGGTCCTGATTCCCTCTCCCATTGGTGACACCTATTCTTGTTTTAGGGATCTTCTACTCAAGAAACATTGATAAAGGGAGGAGTGAAGGTGGCAGAGGAGTAGGGGACCCTTAGTTTGTCTCGTCCCTTGAATACAGCTAGAGAGCTATTGAATCATTCTGAACACCCAAGAAATCAGTGGGAGGTCTGACGAAATATATGCTGCAGGTCTACAAGCAGAAAAGACACTGTATTTGGAAGGTAGGAGTTGCAGAGCCTTGACTCTAATGTGATATAGTTGAGGATATGGCAGCAGAGAGGAAGCCTGCTTATGGAGGCTACCACAAGGCATTATAAGCAGTCAGTACAAAACTGGAAATTTTAGAAGTCTGCCATCGTGGGCTGATATGCCCGGCGTAAAGATGGTCAGGTGGTGATGCAGGGTGGAATCCACATGTAACAGGGCCCTCTGCGGGTCCCCAGGATTGCAAGAAGAAAGGCTGGTGCATAGGTGGGGCACTTTCCCAGACAAAGGAGCAGGAGTTTGGCTGAGAGCAGTGAGTATAAGTGTTGGCTTTCTGCTCTGTGTCATCATAAACTATGAACTGCTGCATTGTCCTGTGACCACGTTCCCGGGATAGGTCCAGCAAAAAATCAGAAGCATGGGGAGACGCCCTCCTCCCAGGGGAACAGCACAAGTCTGCTCCATGGGAGTCCCTAAAATTCGGAGTTTTGAAACTCAGTTGTGTGCCTGAGATAAAAACAGCTGACACAGGCCAGGTGAACACAAGAGTTCTGACAGAAATTGGGAAGACAACAGTGATTGATTGCTCTTCTGTGAGGCTCACTGAAGAGTGGGGGCATGAACTTTCAGATTTTTGGCTAGAGAGTGGGGCCTGCCATCTTCATTGCACCCGTCAGCGCTGAAAGCCTGCAAGGACCTGGTGGAGCCCAGAGCTGTTACAGGGAGCCCTGCCTCCTCGCACAGTGGAGGTGCATTTCCACTTCAAGCAGTGGACCTGAGAAGCAGCACAGCGGTCCCCTCCCCCAGAAAACCAGCACAGACCACTCACCGCCACCAAGTTCCCTGACCAGAGACGGCTGCAAAGCTTCAGATCTTGGGGAAAACAGTACATAGCATCCTTTGTATTTTTATTCTTTAGTCTTTTAGTATTATTTTTTCAGTTATTTTCTTATTTTTTCAATTTTTAAATTTTTCTAATTTTAATTTATATAAATATTATTTATTTTTTGTTTCCTTTCATTGTATTTTATTATATATATTTTTTCTTTCTTATTTTGGGATCCAGTTTTTGGTGTTTTTTCTTGTTGTGGTTTTGTTTTCTTTTTTTGTTTGTTTTTTTAGACAAACAGAGCAAAATACACCAAGGATCTAGGCTTTTGTTGTTGTTGTTGTTGTTTTTTTCTGTTGGGGTTTTTTTTTGTTTGTTTTTTGATTTTTTAAAAAATTTCTTCTTTTCTGGACAAAATGATGAGATGAAGAAATTAAGCCCAAAAGAAAGAACAGGAGGTAGTACATACAGCCAAAGATTTAACCAATATGAATATAAGTAAGAAGTCTAAACTAGAATTAAAAAAAAAGACTATAAAAATACTAGCTGGGCTTGTAAAATGCATAGAAGACACAGAGAATCTCTTATTTTGTAGGTAAAAAAACTAAAATCTAGTCAGGCCAAAATTAAAAATGCTATAACTAAGATGCAGTCCCAAGTAAAGCTCATATAAATGAGGATGAATGAAGAAGAAGGGCAAAGCAGTGACATAAAAGATAAAATTATGGTAAATAATGAAACTGAAAAGAACAGGGAAAGAAAACTATTAGATCATGAAGGCAGACTTAGGAACTCGATGAATGCATATAAAGCAAAATAATATCCATATTATAAGACTCCCAAAAGAGGAGGAGTGGTAAAAAGGGGCAGACAGTTTATTTGAACAAACTAAATCTGAGAACTTCCCTAACTTGGGGAAGGAAAGAGCCATTCAAGTCCAAGAGGCACAATCAAAATAAACAAAAATAGGTTCATACTTGACATATTATAGTGAAATTTGCAAATTAATAGAGAAAGAAAAAATCCTGAAAGCAGCTGGAGACAAGAGGCCATTAAACTACAAAGGTAGGCATATAGGGCTGGCAGCAGACTGCCCACAGAGACCTGGCAGGCAAGAAAGGACTTCAGATAGTCAATGTGCTAAATGGGAAAAATATGTAGCCAAGACTATTTTTTCTAACAAGGCTGTCATTTAGAATAGAAGGAGAAATAAAGGGTATCCAAAACAAACAAAAACTAAAGGAATTCATGACCACTAAACCATCCCTGCAAGAAATATTAAAGAGGAAGTTTTGAGTAGAAAGAGAGCCCAAAAATAACAAAGACCAAAAAGAAACAGCGATGATTTACAAGAATAGTGACTCTACAGATAATACAATAACACTAAATTCATATCTTTCAATAATTAATATGAATATAAATGGAGTAAATGCTCTCATCAACAGATAGAGGGTATTAGGATGAATAAAATAAAAAAAAACACAAGACCCATTGATGTGCTGCTTCCAAGAAATTCATTTTAGATCCAAAGAAACCTCCAGATTGAAAGTGGGGGATTGAGAAACATTATCATGCTAACATCAAAAGAAGGCTGGAGTAGCCATCCTTATCAGAAAAACTAGACTTTATTTTATTTTTTAAAGGATTTTTTAATTTACTTTTTTGAGTGAGAGTGAGAGAGAGAGTGTATGCATGTACAGAGGGAGAGGGAGAATCAGACTCCCCATTGAGCAGAGAACCCAATGTAGGGTTTGATTCAGGACTCTGAGATTCTCACCTGAGCTAAAGGCAGATGCTCAATGGACTAAGCCACCCAGGTGCTGCCAGAGAAAGTAGATTTTAAGCCAAAGACTATAATAAAAGATGAGGAAGGACACCATATCATAATAAAGGGGTCTATACAATAAGAAGATCTAACAATTCTAAATTTTTGTGCCCCCAACTTGAGAGCACCCACATTTATAAGTCAGTAATAAAAAATGAGGAAATGCACTGATAATAATTTAGTATGAGGAGAAAACTTTAACACCCCACTCAAAACAATGGATAGGTCATCTAAGCAGATCAACAGGAAAACAATCACTTTGAATGACACACTGGGCCAGATGATCTTCACAGATATATTCAGAGCATTTCATCCTAAAATAGCAGAATACACATTCTCCTTGAGTGCACATGAAATATTCTTCAGAATACATCACATATCAGGTCATCAATTAGGTCTTGATAAATAGAAAAAGACTGAGAGCATTCCATATATTTTTCAGACCACAATTCTATGAAACTTGAAATCAAGCACAAGAAAAAATTTGGGATGACCACAAATACTTGGAGGTTAAAGAACATCTTACTGAAGAATGAATGAGTCAGCCAGGAAATTAAAGAAGAATTAAAAAATTACATGGAACCAAATGAAAATGAAAACAAGACAGTTCAGAACCTTTGGGATGCAGCAAAGGCAGTCCTAATAGGTAAATCTATAGCAATGCAGGCCTTCCCCAAGAAGCAAGAAAAATCTCAAATATACAACCTAACCTTACACCTAAAGGAGTTGGGAAAAAAACAAACAAACAAATAAGCCTAAATCCAGCAGGAGAAGAGAAATAAAGATTACAGCAGAAATCAATGAAAAAGAAATTAAACAAATAAACAGTAGAACAGATCAACCAAACTAAGAGCTGGTTCTTTGAAAGAATCAACAAGATTGATAATCCCCTAGCCAGACTTATCAAAAAGAGAAGATAAAGGAACCAAATAAATAAAGTCATGAATGAAAGAGGAAAGATAACAACCAACACTACAGAAATACAAACAATTATAAGAGAATATTACGAGCTATTATATGCCAACACATTAGGCAATCTGGAAGAAATGGATAAATTCCTAGAAATATATAAGCTATCAAAAATGAAATAGGAAGAAATAAGACACCTGAACAGACCCGTAACCAGCAAAAAAATGGAATCAGTAATCAAAAATCTCTTAACAAACAAAGAGTTCAGGGCTGGATGGCTTCCCAGCAGAATTCTACCTAACATTTAAAGAAGTAATATCTATTCTTTTAAAGCTGTTCCAAAATATGGAAATATACAGAAAAATTTCAAACTCATTCTATGAGGCTAATATTACCTTGATTCCAAGACCAACATCACCTTTTTAGAATTAAAAAGAATTACAGACCAATATCCCTGATGAACATGGATGCAAAAATTCTTACCAAGATACCTACTGCTGGGATCCAACAGTACATTAAAAGGATTATTCACCAAAAACAAGTAGGATTTATTCCTGGGCTACAGGGGTGGTTTGACATCTGCAAATAAATCAACCTGATACAGAATATTAATAAAAGAAAGGATGAGAATCATATAGTCCTCTCAACAGATACAGAAAAAGCATTTGACAAAATACAACATTCTCTCTTGATAAAAACTGTTCATGACATAGTGATAGAGGGTATATACCTCATCATCATAAAAGCCATATATAAAAAACACAGCTAATATCACCCTCAATGGGGAAAAACTGAAAGGTATTCCCCTAATATCAGGAACACAAACAATGCCCACTCTCACACCCATGTTCAAAATAGTACTGGAAGTCCTAGCCTCAGCAATCAGACAACAAAAATAAATAAAATGCATCCAAATCAGCAAAGAAGTCACTCTCACTCTTCACAGATGATATAATATGTAGAAAGCCCAAAGACTCCAAAAAAATTGTTAGAACTCATACACAAATTCAGTAAACACGCAGGATACAAAAATCAGTGTACAAAAACTTGTTGCATTTCTATATATATACCAATAATAAAGCAGCAGAAAAAAAATCAAAGAACCTATCCTATTAACAGTTGTACCCAAAATAATAAGATACCTACAAGTAAACCTAACCAAAGAGGTAAGATATCTGTACTCTGAAACTATAGAACACTTATGAAAGAAATTGAGGAAGACACAAAGAAATGAAAAAACAGTCCATGCTCATGGATAGGAAGAACAAATATTGTTAAAATACCTGTGGTACCCAAAGAAATCTATACATTCAAAGCAATCCTTATCAAAATACCACCAGCATTTTTTCCTAGAGCTGGAAGAAACAATCTTAAAATTTGTATAGAACAACAAAAGGTTTCAAATAACCAAAATAATCCTGAAAAACCAAAACAAAGTAGGAAGCATCACAATTCCAGATTTCAAACCATATTATGAAGCTATAATCATCAAGACAGTATGGTACTGGCACAGAAAGAGACACATAGATCATTAGAGCAGAAGAAAAAAAATCCAAAAATGGACCCACAACTATATAGTCAACTTATCTTCAACAAAGCAGGAAAGATATCTAATGGAAAAAATCTCTTCAACAGATGGTGTTGGGGAAACTGGACAGTGACATTCAGAATAATGAAAGTCGACCACTTTCTTACACCATACAAAAATATAAATTCAAAATGGATGAAAGACCTAGATGTGGGACAGGAATCCATCAAGACCCTAGAGGAGAACACAAGCAACCACCTCTTGACCCCAGCCTCAGGAACTTCTTGCTCGACATGTTGCCAGGGGCATGGGAGACAAAAGCAAAAATGAAGTCTTGGGATTTCATCAAGATAAAAAGCTTCTGCACAGCAAAGTAAACTAAAAGGCAACAGAGAAGATATTTACAGTGATATAACTGTTAAAGTGTTAGTGTCCAAAATCTATTAAAAAACTTATGAAACTCAATATCCCAAAAACCAAACCAGTCAAGAAATGGGCAGAAGACATGAACAGACATTTCTTCGAAGAAGTCATACAAATGGCCAACAGACACATGAAAAAAATGCTCCACATCACTTGATATCAGGGAAATACAAATCAAAACCACAATAAGATATCACCTTATACCAGTTAGAATTGCTGAAATTACCAAGTTAGGAAACAACAAATGTTGGCGAGGATGTGGAGAAAGGGGAGCTCTCTTACACTGTTGGTAGGAATGCAGCCATTCTGGAAAACAGTATAGAGGTTCCTCAAGAAGTTAAAAATATAAATACCTATAACCAGCAGTTGCACTACCAAGTATTTACCCAAAGATACAAATACAGTGATTCAAAGGGTCACAAGCACCCCAATGTTTATAGTAGCAATGTCCACAATAACCAAGTGTGGAAGGAGCCTAGATGTCTGCCAATAGATGAATGGATAAAGAAGAGATGTGTTGGGGCACCTGGGTGGCTCAGTTGTTGGGTGTCTGCCTTCAGCTCAGGTCATGATCCCGGAGACCCGGGATCGAGTCCCACATCGGGCTCCCTGCTCGGCAGGAAGCCTGCTTCTCCCTCTCTCACTCCTCCTGCTTGTGTTCCCTCTCTGGCTGTATCTGTCTCTGTCAGATAAATAAATAAAATCTTTAAAAAAAAAAGAAGAGATGTATACACACACACACACACACGAATTACTCGGCCATGAAAAAGGAATGAATCTTGCCATTTGCAATGCTGTGGATGGAGCTAGAGGGTATTATGCTAAGTGAAATAAGGCAGAGAAAGACAAATACCATATGATCTCACTCATACTGGGAATTTAAGAAACAAAACAGATGAACATAGGGAAGGGGAAAGAAAAATAAAATAAGAGGAAAACAAAGAGGGAGAAAGACCATAAGAGACTCTTAATTGTAAGAAACAAACTGAGGGTTGCTGGAGGGGAGGCGGCAGGGGAGAAGGGATAATTGAGTGACGGACATTAACGAGGGCTCTTGATGTTTTATGCAACTGATCAATCAATTCTGCTCCTGAAACGAATAATACACTATATAGTAACAAAATTGAATTTAAATTAAAAAAGAGAAATGTTAGTAAGACCCATAGTTGTTCAGCAGGCTAAGTGGACGATAGCCATTGGCTCGGCATACTTGCCACTTCATCTCTTCTATGGAGAAAACGAGTGACATTGGTCTAGGCACCTTCCTTCTGAGAAGGCCTCCTTGGGTCCTCATAGCCACATTATTAGCTGGACTCAGGCAACGTGGCCTTTCTGTCTGCTGGCAGTCTGTCCTAAGCCTGTTAATCTCCTCCACCCTTCCCCATCCCTTCTTGTCTCTTACTGTGTATTTTAGATTTATTTAATAAACCATATGATTTGAGTATCTTAGTTTGGTCTGTGAGCCTTTCTGTTCCAAAACATTTGGAATAACTTGCAGGTAGAGTATTTAGAGACCAACATTGCATCAAAGGGATTTCCCACACAAGACACTACAAAATATTAAAGTATTAACTACATAACACAGAGCTTAGTAGTACAGGCTTTGGAAATCTGCACTAGGGATTAAATCCTGGACGTGTCACTCACTTCTGTGTCACCTTCGACAAGTTACCTAGATTCACTCGGCCTCAGCTCCTAAATCTGTAGAACAAGAGTAAGAGTCCTAGCTCATAATATTATGAGGATGACAAATGAATGTGACGAGTTTAGAACCGTGTCTGGCACAGCGTAAGCTGGCATTGCAGATTGGAGCTGGTTGGACAAAGCAGCGGAAAAAAATACGGAATCCAGAAACAGACACAAGTATATACGATAATTTAGTATATGATAAATATATTATCATTGGTATGGTATGTAGGGTTATTCTATATATAAATATAAAATTGCCCATGACAGAACACCCTTCTCAAATTGGGGAGGGGAAAATTATGTATGAGAGTCATCCGCTAGTCATTTGAAAAAATGAAAGATTAATTCATGTTGAAAACTTATATTAAAGTAAATTTTTGATGAACTAAAGAATTAAGTGTACAATAAAAAAGAATTGAATGAAAAAACAAACTACAGAAGCATTAGAAGAAAATGTAGGCATCATGGAGTAATCTACAGAATTACTGACATACCAACATATTTACATTTTATTTTATTTATTTTATTTTTTTTTCCATTGAGGCATTTTATTTGCACGTATGTATTACATCCCTAGAAAAAGAATCCCAGGATTTTCCCTCCTGTGTGTTTTCGTCTTGCTTCTTCATGGTCCATGATGCCAGCTGAGGTTGTCAGTACAATGAAACCAAACTGACGGGAGGGGAGCAGGTTATTCTGCCATTTTTCTAGATCTTTCAGTTGTACATCAAATCTGGGGCTGATCACTCCACACTTGTTCAACCTGCCTGTGAGGTTCACAACAATTTTCCCCGCTCTGTGATCATCAATGATTTCAAATTCGCCAATGTAACCATGCTTCGTCATCACAGTGAGAAACCGGACGATGACTTTGGAGCACGGCCTAATAAGAACCTGGCGTTTGCCTCTCTTTTCAGCATTGTTAATGCTCTTGAGAGCATCTGCCAGGACATTCATGCGCACCATTATGGCGGCAAAGAAAGATGGCGGAAAAACAACATATTTACATTTTAAATGGCAAGACTGTAATAAGATCTACACTCCATATCGAGTGCATAGATAATTAATATGTCAATCCACATAAGCAATAAAACATTTTGCAGAAACACATACAAATCAAAGAAAACACAGAAGAAAAAAAAAAAGAAGCCAGAATGACTGACCATAGAAAGTATAAGAAAATTAAAGCAAGGAATAGGGTGATGAAAATGATCTATTAAAATTAAAAGGAAAATATATGTTCAAATAATAAATATAAAAACTATTTACATATAGCTATTTTAGTTTAATTTTTATAATATCTTTTTAATTTTCAGTAAATATTTTTAAAATAAAAATTATTTGCAATTATGGTTTTCAATATCTGTTTGCCAATGTTAATAATCAGTATTACCCTTCACATATGTTATGTCTAGGTCAAGAAATATACAAATTAATATAAGGATAACGTGAATTGTTTAATATTATATAATGCTCCTCAGCTACCATGTACATATCACATGAAGCCATGAATGAAGCATGAAGAAAAGCCAATAAATGGATTCTTAGCATCAGGAGGATAACAGATTGAACAAGGTAATTCGTTTTCTTTTTTTATCTAGGCACTTCTACCATTCTTATTCTCCTACACATCAAAGCATTTCATTACCTGTTCCCAATCGTGGCAACAGCCCACTCACAGCCCTTCAGGGCAGTCAGATACAGTCATCTTTTGTTTTGAAGACAAATAGGACCACGTGAAGTGTTTCCACGGAACCTGAAAGGTGTTAGCTGAGAGAGAAGTTTATGTAGAGTTTAGGGCTTGTGGGTTAAGTTCACCAGCGATGAGCACTGGATCTCGAGATTGAAAGCATCCACATATGTCTTAAAATGTGTAGGTAGATGCAATATATTACGTATTATGTTGATGCATGTATATATGTATATATATATTATGTAGGGTCATTCTATATATAAATATAAAATTGCCCATGACAGAAAACCCTATTGCGTGGGCTAAGTAAGTTTGGTTTTATGACCTTTCACCTTATCAGCCAGGGTAGAGGAAAGAGAAAGATTGGTTTGTTACCAAAGAATGAGGCTTGGCAAAGTACGAATATATGAGGTTAAGAAAATAATAATTTTCGATAAGAAAGATGGTATATATTTGAGGTAGCAGAAAACAGTGTGAGGCAAAAAGGAGTGTGATAAACTGCAGAAAAAGAGACTGAATATCAGCAGGGAACCCCACTTCCCTCCTTGGTTCTTGAATTCAGCCAAATTCTCAGTAAGCAAGCATTGATTAGCAACCAAAGGACACTTGAAAGGAAAAGGAAGGTGAAGCAAGCTATGAGACAGAGAGAGACGCGGAAACAGAGAAAGAGAGAGGGTGCAGGAGCCCCAAAGTGTTGGCACTTCTATCTGTTTAGCTACAGTTTCTTTCTTGTTCC